>JAYRBW010099138.1:0-19844 GCA_036023295.1 Invenusta paracnida
ACAGTACTATTTAAATAAATTAATTAATTTTGGTAGACGATTTTTTTTGTATATTAGTAAATTTGGTACGTAAAAAAGGTCAGGGAAAAAAATTCTTGAAAAAGCGTACGGACCATGTAAACAGTAAGTTAATACCGACAATGATTTAAGATTCACAAACAAAATAAATAATACGGCATGGATGTACAATAATTCATGTTATGTATTTATTAGCGATTGTCTATTATATTAGTAAAGAAATTGTGCCAGTGCGTTTTTTAACGAAAAGTTGTTTTAAAATCAAATGAAGTATCAAACAACAAAGAGAAAGATTGAATGAAGCTAAATATTCGAGTATGACTTATTGCGGTTAGTAAATGAATATTTATGAATGACAATTTTTGTCAATTATTGATTAATTTCATCAAATCGCAATCGCTATTTTTTATGTCGTATGCTTCGGTATGTTATATTTTCCTGAGTTGTTTAATTCGCCTGTACGGCAATAGGTACTTACAGTACATTCAACTACAGTATAGGTACACCGGGAGATGTTATTTTAGTTTTCAGTAACAACGGGATAAACCAGTCCATGGCTAGACTTTAGGATTCCTCTTTATGTCTAATATAATTATAATATGTTTGTGCCTTGTTTATGCGGTATGATATAATATTAGTTAAATAGCTGTAGATTCACTTGCATTTATTACTTGGCCGGGAAAATGCCTGGCAGTTTTTTTTTTACATAATATCGATTTGTGCACCGAGTTGTTTCTTTAGCTGCGATTAATGCCACCATTGTGTTCAATCGTATGTTTAATTGATTCTATTGTTACTCTCACAACATTTAACCAACTTCGAGTATACACCAAGGGGCCGTGAATATGTGATTTATCTTCTTTTTGGGATTGTTTAAATTACTGTTAGATGGCTTCATTAGTTGGCTTGATAAATGTGCTGAAAGCTACAAAAATTATTACATTTTAAAGTTAATACTATAGAAATAGTATAAAGTAATTCTATTTTCATACTTTTACGTTGATTCATAAGAAACTCTTGGTGCTGTTACAAATGGTGTATACTTAGTATATTGTTAAAAAACATTTATCGGATCAATTTTTTCATAACAAAACAAGTCTTGCTTCGGTATTATTAATTTTATTTAATGAAAAAAAAATACTATAGTAAACATATTTATTTTATTTTTAGAAGTGCAAAACATCTTTATGGAAGTATATCTCTCATGTTATATCAGTAAAACAATTTTTAACATATTACTAGTGTTAATTTTTTTAGTCTGTTCAATTATAAACTATGGGTATAAACAATTATATTTGAAAATGGAAGACAGTAGCACATCATTCTATAAATAAACATAATATGTTAATCCTTTTAACTGAACCAGCTAATTCTCCCGAACCAACCTGCCAACTATCAGCTTCGGTCACATAAGGCAAATAGTTATTTTCTCCTCATTACGTAGACGAGAAAATGAACTTCTAGTCGCCTAAAACTCACCATATTTCGGTTTTCGCGATAGTAGCTTTTGAAAAACGACTTTTACTACTTACTAGAAACAACGAAGAATAAGAGATACCTAAATCATTATATTAAACTTCTTTGTTGCCCATCTTCTGTATAAAGGCCATGTGATCTATCGATCGATGAGCTATCGATCGGTGAATCGACGCTTCGTCTTGACTGAAGGTAAGGCTGTCAATGGTTAATCGATAATCAAAAATGTCATTAGAGCTTTTAACGTTATAAAAACTAAGCTGTATTCTTTTAATTCTGCTCAATTTACAACTTGTATTTATAGTTTACATTGCAATGATTTATATAATCAATACGTTTCTGGGCATAATGTTTGCAAAAATACCATCATTGATGACGCCAAATAATGCCAATTGATTCGATGCAATGCTGGCTGCTTTAGGAAGTTTTATGAAGCAATACAGTGTTTCTATATTTGTTGTGTCTTTAAAGCGGCACTCTCACTTCAACGGTGTATCATTCACCCCTTGAGCTCACCGGTTTGGACTGTACTCTTGACGAATCAGAACGAATTGGCCGATTGGGTTGCTCTTTTGTCGCTATGATCCAATATAATATGTGCCGATTTGAGCTTAATTCAACATTGCTATCATGATGTTCATTTTTAGGATCATCATTCATTAATTATCTCTTTTTTTTGTGATGGTGAAAATATTTTACTTTTAGCGTGTACTAAAAGGATTCATTTTCGACGCTCTTGTGTTTATGGATTTTGTCACGACCATTAGTCCCAATTATTTGACCTTAAATTACACCGTTACTAAAGGAGATATGTCCATGAGAAGTTAGTAACTCGTATGTCTCCCCTCCTTGTAGATGACTCAGAAGACAGCTGTTCGGACGAGAAGATGTCGCCTCTCCCAGAGCCGGTTGTCCATCACTCCTCGGTCCGCCCTGAAAGTCTGGAATTGTCCCCCAGCACCACTGGAGGGGAGGAGGGAGAGGAGAGCGGTGCTTTGGACAGTGTTACACTCGCTTCTCTGCGGAAGATGAGTGTTCAGGGTGAGTCCTCTAGAGCTGGAAGTAGAGTAGAGGTGACATGAAAACTCACTGACGGAATGAGTAGACATTGAAGGCCCCTCTTTGTTATAATTCAGACAATACTTTCTATATTATGCTATGTGCTATACAAATCATATCTTATCTTTCTGAAATATTGTTGTTTTTTATTGTAAAGGTTATAAATTAATACTATTTGGTGGAAACTAAACCTTCTTCAATTGAATTTGCAGCTCTGGCATGTTGCATCAAAGCAAAAACTATCCTGAAATATGTGTATACTTATTGGTCGTAGAATCAATTGTAATCTAATCACGTGTTTCACCCGCTATAATGCTGACGTCTGATTGGACGACTGGCATTATTGGTCCGCCAATAAGGTTGTCTTTGTTTCTCTTTATACATTAATGTGTTAGTAGCCCCTCTACTTATATCGCTGCGGTAAAATCAATAATATTGAGGTTATTGACTATTTCACTGTTCCCCCCCCCCCCCCAACAGAGCCCCGTCAAGGCACGGTCGGTCAGCTAACGGACACGGACGAGCTCCCAATTCTCCACCTGGTCCGATGTCTGTCGCAACGCTTCCTCCTTGGCGGTGAAGCGGGTCTTCTCATCCCCGACCGAGTGGCCCGCGTGAGTCTCAAGGTCCTGAGCATCCAAGCTGTCGCGCGGTGTCTGCGGTTCGCGCCACAGGTTCTGCTCAACACCCTGTTGGTCACATCGAGCGGCGAGCCCGAGACGCAAGGTGGGGAGGCCTTCCATCTGTTTCTTAGAGAGCAAGCCTTGCCTGTACTATACTAGAGCATTAATCCTTCTACCATCACTATGGCAACAGATCCCTCGGTGCAGTTTCTGGCAGACCTGCTTCTCTACTGCAGTCATGACGACCCCCAGCTAAAGGGTCAATCCTGCCTCCTGGTGGCCAACTATTTGACCTCGGCGGCCGAGCAGGCCTTCTATCGCGGCCACGAAGACTGGGCGAGTGGTGTGGCCGAGGACCAGGGCCTGGGAGGCGATGGACAGGGTATCCTCTGTCTGGAAGAGGTCATAGCCCATCTGGAGGACGTCATGTTTGAGCAGGTGAGGTCCACTGGGATGCTGCTCTAGAAACAGGAAAGAAGGGAGACAGTACACTGGACTTCCTTTGATATTATTACTTACTGGTGCGCTCTTGATAAAAGAAAGGTTCTTTGTTAAGCAATATATATATCGCTCATTCGGAATTATCAATTTCGACGCGCTGCGCCGCGCTGATTCCGGTGTGTATTTAGTCAGCCCTTTTCCTCCTGTGTTGGCGGGTCTTTCGTGCTAGAGGTGGACGACAATTATACACAATTCTGGGGATAGCCTAGCCTAGCTGTATAATATCTTGAATTCAGCTAAATATTGCTTTAACATTAAAATGGTAAGTCTTGCTGCAGAAGTCTTGAAGCAATTTGGATGTTTTTGAGGGGATAGACCGGCTCAACTTGTTCCAAGCACTGACTGGTAACAATAGAACACTTTTTGCTCTAATCTTGATAATTTCGCTAAAACAAATGCAATTGATTCGTTTATTTTATATATTTCTATGATATTATAGATGGTGATTGGTTAGACACTTTGTTGCGATGTAAAGTTCTGTTTAAGCTCTCACACGCGTCAGAGGGATATTTTTAGTTTATAAATCTGCTTTTAGTCCACCTTTTTTAATGCTATTATAGAGCCATGCCTGGGGATTTACTCCCATAAAATGTTGTGACGATTTTGTTTTATCGATTACGTTTAGCATTTTCTGATGAATTATTTTATCTGTCACATTGTTCCTTGCAGCAACATTATATTATTTCAAGTGATTTCTTGATCTTATTGGAGGTTATCTCTAGTATTCAAATAGATTGTTCTTATTTTTGTTTTTGTTTCACTGTGTCCACACAAGTGTTTTAATAGCGATAAGAGCAGATTTGCCAGATAACTCGTTTACTTACTTTATTATAGAAGTAAGAAACTATTGTTTGAGCTTGGAAAATTCTATCAACCTCACGTTAGGTTATGGAAAAGTTAAGAAATGTTAAGTTTAAATCGATGCCTTATGACGGGTGCGTATTGGAGAAAAAAAGTGGTTAATGCATTGAAATAAATCAACCTGAATCACACGAGTTGCTTCGCTCAACGTCAGTAAATTTGGCTCATTATCCGGATAATGATGTCATATTTTGTCAAACTTCTTGCTTTGTACCTATATGAATAAATGTTAAGATGGAATCCTAAAACTAAATGTTTAAAAAATCCAGTCGAACGACCAGGCGTTTAGATCACGCCTACACTTTCGGTTTTTGTAGCTAAACTATACGCGTTTGGTTTTTTGTGTGCATGATTTAATTGGTTAATATTGTTTCCGTGAATTGCGCGTATTTCAAACATAACAATTTGCGTGGTTTGATTTGTTTTAATTGTTATGTTTAGTTTTTGTTTGCATACCTTGTATTTGGTTTACATACGTGTAATTACGCGCAATTCGCGTAAACATTATTAACCAATTAAATCACGCATATAATATAGGTTTCGCGGATCAAAATAGAGACGGGCGACAGAACAAATGCGTCGGTGTCAGACCAAATGGTGACAAGGCCACATCAAATACAGACACAATATTTTAATTTAACTGAGATTATTTTTTTATATATTCTAGCATGGGTCTTAGATTAATGCATTATATGCGTTAGGACGTTATACATAATTCAAATTAAATTGTAGACAATGAGTAATTCATATTGCAACCATATACCTACTACCTATTATGTAAAATAATGATTGTCTTATTTAAACAGACATTAAGTCGAGTCAATACATTATAGGACACAATAGGTTATTACCTTCAAACACGCACATAAATGGAAATACGCATAAATAATTATATTATAGCCTTTATTTGTACAAACACTTGACCATGGTGTTGAAGCAAATCATAATATAAGGTAGATAGTGTTGCAAAAACGTCGTTTAAAACAATATTTCACGATTGCAGACATATATTATTATGTCATCTGTTATTATGACATCTACGTAGCAACTAGTCTCCAACGAATTGTAAAGTATATTATATTATATTTATAAACTAGAGATTATATAATATTTTTTCTGTATTAACCATAGAAAACAAATGAAGACAGTATTTATAGTTGATAGCTATGCCTATATAATATATAGCAAATATTGTCGGTCTATCTATCCTGCTACACAGATAACAGCAAGTTATAAGGTCGATACTAATCCTCCCATATAGCTACTAACATACTATTTCAAATTTAAATTGATGTTAAATAAATGTTGTCTATACAATCCGTATAACCATGCTCTCACTATTAGCTAGCTACCCATGTGGGTACAGCGTGTACAGTCTGTCATATTATTAAGGAATTCAACTCGAGACACCTAAACTAGTGCTCACTTCTTGTAGCCTTACAAGCTTCTTGTTATTATTGCTGCACATTAAAATAGATTGATATATTATGACGTAATGTTGTACACTTTTACCTCGGAATTATTAAGGTAGCTTTACAGTATTTAATATACGCATATATATGTGTGTGTGTATATATTATGCAAAAGAAATTGCGCTCAAGCAAAGTTAACCAAAAAATGCGTCTTGATTGGGAAACCCTATATTATATAACAACTAAGGTTACAGTATATATTTTAATAAAGTAACTGACGGACGGGAAATGCCTATTTCTAATTTAAAACTAGTGAAGTAAATAATTGTAAATTATACTTTTATATTTGTAATTGAAAATATGATAATAAAGTAACTGACGGACGGGAAATGCCTATTTCTAATTTAAAACTAGTGAAGTAAATAATTGTAAATTGTACTTTTATATTTGTAATTGAAAATATGATTGTTCCCTGACGCGAGAAATGAAAAACAGGTTGCTAATGATAAAGTTATATTTTCAATATGAGCTTAAATGTCCTGCTTAATTGGTTGTCATGGAGTATGTAGTAATATGTGCATAAAATTGTGTTTTATAATGTTCGCTTCTAGATGGATATTCTTAGATCACTTATTATAGTGTTTGTTTTGAAGATATAATAATAAGTCAAAACATATTAAGATCAGTGTTTATATTTCCTTGATTGTATAGTCCCTATTTATTGATATCTAGGTACTATCATTTATTGTATTGTATTTAGATAACGCGGGGTGTGGACGCCTCGTTTTAATGCTTTATTTCATTCCAATGATTATAATTGTTTTTTTTTTCAATGAAGTGTATTGTTATCCTGTTTATTAACCTAAACCTTTCTCTCTGGCTGTATATTATGTGGTAATATTTCAAAACTAATAGTACGTTAAAACCTTTTCTTCTTGAACGCGCCGTTTTAATATGAAATAAATTGTTACTGCTGCTAATTGTTTGGCTGCATTATTACTAACCCCATTAGAGGCTTCTTTTTTAGAAGTATGTATTTAATACTTAATGACTATCTTACTCAAACCCACGATGGCTTTCGTGATAAAACTATACTTATTTCCTTTCTTGCTGTCGCCTTTATTCAGTATTTTTATTTATTAAAATGCAAATTGACTCGTTGTAATTAATAACTTGTACAATGCGTCCATCGTTGTATTTACTTAGTCTGCTCTTTCTCTTACTAACCAAAGCTACTGAAACCATCCACCAATCTTATTAAAATGTGAGAAAGACATTTCTGGCAGTTTGTAGATATTAAAATTTACCTCCGGCTGTAATTGTTTCTCAAAGTTTGTCGAAAATGGAGTGTGTAGAAATTTAATATGGAAAGTAATAATGAATTTGCTATTTATTTTTTGTGGGGGATTTGACTTCAAATTTTAAAGTGTAAAAAGTTTGTCGGTCAATGATAACTCGTTGAGTAAATTGCAAACAACATATAAATCAAGTTATTTTGCCGAATTGCTCTCCTATTCGTCTCTTACACTGTTTTTTTTATTTTTTTAGTTTTTACTTGGCGTATAAACCTGTTAAAGGTGAATATATTTGACAGAATTTATGTTAGAAATCACGATTAAAAAGGTATATTCTATGTTTCTGATAGCTCGATGATTCAGGAAGTTCCTCCCCCCCTCCCCCTTCCCTTTGCCTCACAACAAACTGCATCCCCCATTCCACCGATGACAGGGAAATGCCTCTGGCCTCTCCACGAAGCTGTGTCTCCAGGCCCTCCAGCTCTGCGCCAATCCACTTCTCGCCTCTCTTGACGGGGCCCACCTGCTTCCTCTTCTTCGGCGGAGTCTCTCCCTGGCTCGCCACAACTACCGCCTCGTCAGGAAGGAGCTGTTAACGCTCCTGGGTGGCCTGGACTATCGATTGGTGCGCTTTCTGGAGAACATCTACGCCACGAATAAGGTGCGTCGTCATGTGGGAACAAGGCGTGGTTCAATAGTGTTATTTTGTTTGAATGTAGAAGGAGAGTTGCTATGCTTCGATACTGATCTTGGTAATAAAAGCATAACAGAAAGTTAGTACAAATGTAGCTGATAAATAGCTAGACTGATAGTTAACTACAGCAGCCGGGTGTCGCTGCAGTGTGGACAAATAATAATATAGAAGGAAAATGCTGGTCAAAACAGTGCTGTACAGCCTTCCCCCCTCCTCCACCATCCCTGGCCCTACAGAACAGTCTCGTCCGACAGTCCAGCTTCCAGTATCAGGTGCTCTCCACGGTGCTCGATCACCTCATTCAGGACGCAGACCCCGATGTCAGAAGCGAGGCCGTGGAGGCCTGCTGTCGCCTCGTCAATGCCATCTCCACCTCTCCAACTACTGCCCCTCTCACTCAGGTTGTCATGGAGACGATGGTAGCACGGCAGCGGCCGCGGGACCTTCTGGACTGGACTGGTAAGTGGCTTTGCGTTGATACCAAAACAGTAATGCTTGCAAAACACAGTATAACCCACCGAGAAGTAAATCACAATAGTCCTCTTCTGATTCCACATATCAATGAACGCACAGTATAATCCTTAATTTCTTCAAGTCCTTGTCTTACATTCTTCGAGAAATTATCAATATTAATGTTGACAGTTAATATTAATAATATAGGTAACAGTCCAAATTCCAAATCCCTCCCATAAGCTGGCTTCACCAACATATTAACCGGAAAGAGACATTCGTAATTACCGCATCGTCATTGCTAATTTGGAGAGCACATCCACGTGAAGTCAATGAGCGTGAGAGGAGAAACAGAATTACTGGACAGCTTTTAATATTCAAACTTCCTCTTTTCCGCCTATATTGAAAGCATTATTATAGATGGGACTTTATAGTTTCCATTTTACTAATTATAAAAGCCTGTTTTTTCCTGTTAGATTCTCTGCGCTTTTTATTTGTGTATAATTAATTAATTAATTCATTAATTAATTAGCATGAAACAAAAGACTATTTTGATAAAGCAGACTTTGCAGTGAAAATAGGGTTTAGCTTTATCTCCCATAGTCCCTAAAATGTGTGTTGGACTTTGTGGAGAAAACTAAATTTGCTGTTCTCGCTATTTATTTGCATGTTCCGTTGCCTCCTCTTCTGTAGCTGTATCTGATAATGCATTTTGTGATCATTATTCTATTAATACGTCATGAAAGTCAATTCCTTCAAAGTCTGCATTGGTTTTACACGTCTTGGTTTTTGTTTGTTTGTTAAGAATATCGTAAATGTTTCCAAAACAGGCAGGTTCCTAGTGATGGGAAACCCATGATCCTGTTAAACAACTAATTTAATGCACTGCGACGTTTCGATTTCAACCAGAGATCATTAGAGATAATAGTAAAGTGATTGTTATAATAACACATAACATGTATGTATATAGAGAAAAAAGAACAATTGTACATTATTATTATCAATAAGATGGTTAAGAGTACTATTTCCGTTCATTTTGATATAAGACGACTCTAAAATGCGTCTAATTTGAGATTCAATGGACTAGTCAGTGTAATTCACCCTCCGGCACTGTGCCGTTGTTATTGTTATTGTTATTGTCTTTGCTGTCAACTTATGATGATCATTAAAATGTCGAAGTATTGTTCCTTTTCTCTCTACATAATATATTCATATTAAGGGTTGTGCTGTGTTGTGTAATCACTTTAATATTCTTGGTAATGATCGCTGGTTGAGATCGAAACGTACAAGACGTGTAATAAATTAATTTTTTAACATTGTAGGCTTTTCTACTATTATGTTCACGGCACATTGCTTGGAATTATTTCTAAAGTGCAGTTTCGTGTATAAACTGCGATTATAATAATATTATTTAACTGTTTGTAGCAGTACAACTGACTCTTTTGGGGTGTATTTTATTTTAGAAAATTCATTTAGTAACTCCCCTTACATCATCATCATCAGGTGGTGTCCGGTCGGCCTCTCTTGAGCGCAGTCTCCTGGAGCCCATTCTGCCGGGCCTGGAGCCGCCGCTGGACATGACCCCGCTGGACTTCGACACAGGCGGCCTGGTCGCGGGACCCGTGGAGATGGGTCTGCATCGAGTAGTGGACTGGCTGGTGCGGCGTCTGTTGACTGCCTGTCCCACTCCCACTGATCGCTGCCTGATTGTGAGTGTTGAGACGCGTACTTACTTAATAACAGTAATTACGTCTGTTCATTGGTTAATACATCAATGTGTGCTTGATTTTGATTGGTTACTCGTATTTGTTAGCGCCTATTAGTAACTGTTTTGGGCTAGGAGTCAATGCTACACTGTTCTCTCAGCAGGATTTCTCATTCTCTCTCTCTTTTTCTTTCTCTTCAGTATGGCTCTATTGCAGCCCTTGCAGAACTCATTCAGCGCTTCCCAGTGACCCGGTTCCCCCTGGTCTGGGGCGCCATGAGCCTGGTGCGCCTCCCCTCAAAGGACACTGCCTCTGAGTTGGGAGCTTCTACCGCCGGCTCCTCCAATTCACAGGATCATGGACCTACGGGGTGGGTTGGGGGGCCATTAGTAGCGATAGGAACACTGCTTCTGGGGTGATCCGCTTCATAACATTATGTTACATTTGACAAGAGAGTGTCATTGATTTGTGTATCAGTTTATCATTATGAATTTGGCGTATTGATTGTAAAAATTTTATATTATACAGCTATGAATAGAAATGATTTATCTTTTATAGGATCTCCTAATAAAAATTAGTGTATTGTTAAGGCTATATTATCCAATCAATTACGGTTTTATATTGCAATCGAGCCGCCAATTTTAGAGAAACAATTTATTTATTTACTACTCATAAGACGTAGTATGCGTCTTTAATTGCTATTTTATGAATAACACTGTCTTTTAATGTCCAGACCTCAAGGTGAAAAGAACTGTATGGACGCTCTACTGACCCATTGTATGACACTCATGACTTCCGCTCAATCCCTTCTCGATATTCAGTTCCAAATCGATCTTCTCCAGTTGACATCGCATCTCCTGCTTGGTAGGGGGCCATTCTTCACGTGTCTTTGCATTAAGCTTGATGATTTTTATGGGTCATCAAGTTAAGAAAAAGAGTAGTCTGTTTTATTTTTGAGGTGATCTGTAGCATCATCATAATAGTAGTATAAAAGTGGTTATTTGGGGTAAATTGTAAAAACGTTTTTGTATAATTAATTACTAATGCGTAAATAATAAAATTCCCATATTTAAAAAAAATGGTTGCATTTATATTTTTGCACTGCTATTTTTGCATAGGTTAATTTTTAATTAGAATTTAGTCGTTTACAAGTTGTATTAAAAACACGCATCCTTGAAAGGGGGTTCAATAATTAAAGAAGTTGGATTACTCTAACCCTTATTTAGTGTAGTAAACGTGACCTGTTTTTAACTTTCTCATCGAACTCTAACTATTCCGTGCTATACGTTGATTCCGCTGAATGCGAACTCTATCATACGAACTGCTATGTGTCTACATCCCTTTATTAGGTTGTGGTATGCACGCGCTTACCACAAAACTCAACCTGCAACAGAAGACTGGCGAGTTGGGAGCCGCTGAAATGCAATTGGAGGAGAATTCGGTTTTGGCCAATCACTGCAATGCTTTCCTACGTCACATATCCAGGTTTCTATGGATTTGTTGATAATTTAATCCCTATTACCTATTTATCAAATTACTTGTTGGAAAAATCACAAAGAAAGAAAAACAATGAGTGTTAATTTACTTTTATGCTTATTATAATGTCTGGCCATTAAATCGATAAATCAATAAAATCTGTTCTCCCTTGCTTTGTTTTCATACCTGATTGCGTTTTGTAGTGTTAAGGACTAAATCGTTCTTTCTCTTTCACTTCTACAGACTTCTCTCCATTTTCTGGCACATCACTGAGGACCAGACACCGACTGTAGTTTCCCCTGGTAACAAGGTGGTGGCGTCTCTCCCTAGTCTAGCCAATCAGACACTGAGTCCGATGAAGAAAAAGAAGGGCAAAGACACGGGGGCCGATAATGTCCTCCTCAAGCCGGCTAAAGGTGGGCGTAAGTTCTTATATCATTAATATAATATGTACAGGGCTGGACGATATTTAAACCTTAACGCCATTATTTTATGAAATATTTTCAACTCAGTGATATTTAATTTGTTAATGCAGTAAAGACACTCAAAAGATACTCAGAAATACTCTCTAAAGTGTGTACTCAAAAGAAGAACAACCTATCTTTACTGTATTAACAAATTAGATACTTTTGAGTTGAAAATATTTACTTAAATAATGATGTTACGGTTTATATCGTCCAGCCCTGTATTAGGCAACTAACAATTATACGATTATTGTAAGTGACTTAAGTTGTTTTTACAAATTGAATTATATTTTATTTTGCTATATATATTAATAATGAATAATTTTTTTATTTCTAACTGACGTTAACTATAATCTGCCAACAATTTTACTGTAATATAGTTTTCTACTACTTGTATTAATTATGAGTAGTATAAATAATTCAATTGTAATTTTGAAAATATTTAATTTTATTATAAGTTGATTCTAACTAATACTTCTTTACCACATTGATACAGTGCTTCAATCTTAAACCTCGGTTGTTATTTCTTTTTCCCTTTCTAATCTAATCAGCTGCTGCACTGGTGGAGACCATAGGTGTGATTACTTCCTCTAATCCCTCTCTTTTCCTCAATTACAGTATTGTCCTGTTCTCGTCCTGGTTTTGTTGTTAAAATTAATGACTTAATTGATTACGATAGTTAAATCCACTTTTTTCTGACTTTGCTGTTTGATAATCGTGAATATTGTGTATTTCAATTGCTTTTTATTTTAGAAAGTTTAGCAACTAGAGCTAGACGTCGTAAGTTTCGTGAATTTATTTAATTATATTATATTTGTTTCAGAAAAGAAGTAATGTTTGTTTTTTTGTTTTTTTAGTTGGACTGATCAGTATTGTGTTTTGTGTTTATTACGATATTTATAGAATTCTAACCAGTCAAACATTCAAGATGAGCCATTTTCTTGAAGCATAATAATATAATATGTAAATCAAGCTGTATCTTTTCAGAAAGAGTTTTCCCCCTTTTTTGTTCTCAGTAAGATCGCTTTTAGTGCCTTGTTTGTTGACTTTACAAGACAGATATTTCAGTCTAATATTGCATTCATCTTTTATCTCACTTTTGGAGCTGTAACTTTGTACTTGTATAGATAGAGGTTGCTTCAAGATTTTCCTGGAAACCCAATTCAATAAGACTTGCTCGACTAGTCAATATATCGATACGTTTACTTGGGGCTTCGCAGGATATTTGTTGTCAAAATTCGATTAGATTTTTTCTAGCTTCAAATTTTGCATTTAACACTGAAAGTTTGTTTATTTAAATTGGTAATTATTGTCTAACCGTACACCAACATAGAATGCATTTAAATGTCTTTATTACTGTTAAGATACAACCTCTAGTTATAACATCTTATTTTAATCTTTATTCGGGCCTAATATTCGTTTTTATAATATTTATCATGATTACAAATGTAGCTTATAGTCAGTCTCATGAATACTTTAAAGAATTTTATTTTGTGCATTTTAAATTTCTTACATGTTGTTTGGCAAGAAGCAGCCTCTCATACTACTGTTATTCAACTTTAATTTCAAATTGATATTATTCGTATTTAACTCGTTCTTTGTTGTTGTTCCAGTTTATTGAACTCATATTATTATCTACTATATTTATCTTAACGTGTTACTAAATAATATTCTGTTTCGTTTTTCTATTTGACTTTGTTTCTTGTTTTCTCTCTATGTTTAACACAAAACCCAACCAACCAACCCCAACTTGTATGAAAGTGTAGATTTCTCTCAAGCCATATATAAGCGCTATATACAAGTGCCTCATTTCATTGGTGAGTAGGTTTCCTGGGAACAGTTCCAAGAGAACCTACGGAACCTCTTCGCAGTTTTATTCACAGACTCCTATTATTTAGCTAGATGGAGGACTCGTGATTATTCCCACGAGCAGCCAATCAAAATGCTTTACATCGCCGGTATTGATTGCGTTGTGTATGGCAAAAAGACCATTCAAATGTGTTAATGATTTCTTATCCTAGTGTCAAAAGTTTTATTTTTTATTTGGCTATGTAATATCATTAATTCTGTAAAACCTGTATGACGGTAATATCTTTGATTAAAGTGATTTGATATTATATCTTCATTAAAACGGGTCTAATAGTAAGTTTTCCTATTGTAAGAAATTATATAGTCTTATATGGAAATTCTATATTAATATTATGAAGTAGTCCTTTTTGCGCCTACCAAAACCGATTCGATAGCGGCAATATTAGAGCATTTTGATTGGCTGTTCATCGATGCCAGCTTTTTGTCGACTACACATTTTTAGACACGTGCTTCGTCCAGCTATGTATTGAAGTCTGGTGGTTTTATTGCATTTCTGCAAGTTTTCTTAATATTACAGTTGCGATTTTTTTGCTATTTATTTGTATTTCGTAATAATGACTGTAGTTTTAAAGTTGCAATTTGTAATATATTATATAAGAAAACATGCGACGAGGTTTATATGTTTGGAGAAATTGAGTTGAAATGTTTACTGACTTGTAACATGATTCATTCAAGTTAAGAATACCAATTTGTAATGCTACTGTCATTCGCCTTTTCATCTGTGCTTTTTTATTTGTCATCAAGCACCAAAATAGGTTTATTTAATCGAGTATTTCAATTCAATTAATCTGATTGGTTAGCTGACTCTATATATATGTATCGGTTGGGCACAACATTTAAAACGCTAAATAGAAGACCGTAAATAAATAATATCAATTTACCGTAAGATAGTGGACACGTCATTCTTGCCAAATAACTACAATTATTGATATTAATTAGTTTGGATGGTTACATTCAGTAGCCAATTAAAAATACAATTTTGTTACGAATTTTATAAATCAACTATTGTTTGTTGGTTTATCGATCAGCTTGTATTGAAAGCTAAAGATGTTCTTCATTGTGAGATGAGTCATTAATTTATAGTAGTGATGCATGCTGTAGGAAGTAAATTGAGCATTTTAAATACGTTTCAAGAGCTCACTGCTTTAAAAGTCGATTATTTATGATCACAAATGTTACACAGTTATTTCTCTGTGGCAATTTCTCAATTATTAGCATCTTTTGGTATAACACAAATTTTGTAGCGCAGTATTTAGAGGTGTTTTGCAACGTAGATTTGCACAGTTTGTGTCGAGCATTTTGATTGGCAGTCCTAGAAGAGCAGGGCAGGGCAGGCATATGGCTATATTTATCACGGTATAATTTGCACAGTTTGTGTCGAGCATTTTGATTGGCAGTCCTAGAAGGGCAGGGCAGGGCAGGCATATGGCTATATTTATCACGGTATAATTTGCACTGTTTGTGTCGAGCATTTTGATTGGCAGTCCTAGAAGAGCAGGGCAGGCATATGGCTATATTTATCACGGTATAATTTGAAAATAGAGCGGTGTATTCATTTCTATCGTTTTGATCGCACTGCGAATCATTATTCATGTTTGAATTTAGCTTTTCTGAAATATGTGTACTTATTTTTGGATTGGTTAAAGTAGTGACGAGTTCATGCTATTAATTAATATTGGAGTAATAATATATAATTATATATCGTTGAAAGGCGACGGGTTATATTTAATTATGTAGTATAATATGTCTCATAAAATGTACAAGTAATAGCTTCTTGTGTTATTGATTGATTTAGTAACGGCTTGTTATTAGTATTGTGTAAAAAATGTTAAATTACATCTTGTCATTAATTTTGGTGAGATTTGTATGATTCTATGAATTGCTTTTCTACAAACAAAAATTTTAGACTCGCGCAATTCTACGTTATCGATTCGTGTACAAGTATTAATTGTTCTTTTTAATATGATTGTTTTTGAGTAAGTACATTATCCATTTATTAGATCCATTTAGTACCTACAAGTACATATTTTATTCCTCACGATTCCAATGAACGTAAGTTGTCTTAAGTTTAATTGAAGAAGGCGAAGGGGCATTGCTTTGTTGACATCACACGCAAACCAAAATTTCATTCGTTCTCTTCTCTATTTCTCTTTTCTCCTGGCTCATGATTGGTCACCTTATTCGACCAATCACAGAAAAGGAGCTCTTTGATAGGGATAATCGACCGAGCAAGAACAAGGACAGTTTGGGTTACTTCTACACGATGACGCACTACATCAATCTCCATGATGCTCTCAAGGTTTCCTATCAGAGTTATAAGGTGACCCACTCATCTAATTGTTCTATTAAACCTCACTTGTTTCACAGCTATGTAACCCCCCCCCCCCCGCCTTCTTTAGATCTCCCAAGACATCTCTCGACCAGACAAGACACAGCAGCTGTTATCAGCGAGTCTCACAGCCTTCTGTCGTCTCCTCGAGCTTGTGAGGTTCTGTGAGGTTGCCCCACACACCCAGGAGCTCCTGGCCTATATCACCTCCTCTTATGATGTTCATCCCGTGCCCACTGTGCGCTGTGTTGGCAAGGTGGGTTCCCTTCATTCTCCTGATCTCTCTCTCTCTCAATCATATTTCCTACAATATTTAGCTAGTGTATATTTCGTACTACTGATTATACTACTATTTTGTGTTACAAATTGCGTCAATGAATCCCCCCCCCAAGTCTTGGCCGTATAACCAACAATATCTCTTTCGAACCTTTCAGCTACTCCGCGCCATCTTCGGCACGAACCTCTCAACCCAATGGGACGCGAGCCTTCGTACCACTTACCTCCAGTTCTTCTCGGCCCTCTCCCCTCTCGGGGGCGTCGTGTCACCGTCTTCTGGACCTCCTTCCACGGCGCCCTCGTCCGTGTTTCCTTCCGCCGGAGTGCCAATGCCTATGGAAGGCAAGTGGACTTGTTCTCAAGTTATAAGTTCTAAAATTGACTGTGACGATAATAATTTAGTACTATTATAGCCTTTGCCTTGTTCTGCATTGAAGTATAGACGGCTATGATGATGGTTATATTACATTAAATTATATTTAAAAGTGGAGTACTGAGACCTGAGCCCTTAAAACTTGAAATCTATCAATGTAGGAGTATAAGAAAGAAGATGTTAATCGATGCTTAGATATTATGATTATTTGGATGATTGAAACCTAGAATGTGTGGTCGACAGCAGCATAGGCCAAATTCTTTGAATGAAGATGCGCTAGAAGAAGAAGCGAAGTATGTTTCTTGCGACCAGAGTGGAGATGCAACTTTTATAGCAAGGTTCCCTTTCCCTATCCGGGAATGAAGGATAGCTTCATATATGCTTCATATTTTAACTTTCCCCCATCAACGTAGAACTGCATTGCCACCGATAAGCGCCTAAGGAGTGTTTCTCTCGAGTTCAGTTTGTGCATGCTCGTGTGAAAGAAGTTTTTCTAGTCTCTGTGGATTGAAAACATATGATCTGACTTAGGTCTACCTGCGGTCAAGCTCGGCTAAATGGCTTGGCATTAATGAACATTCCTAAAACTACTTCCCTCTATAAGTAGCATTCATTTAGTTGTACATTGTATTTCATTTCAGAGTTAATTTACCTATATATATTATACAATTTGATAAGTATTTGTACTTACAACCAATAAAATGTCTTTGTCATCTTACCTTACTAATTGCATTTATCTAATAAATCAATAAACCAACATAGTAAACAATCAATAAAAATTGCATTTCATTGAATTAGAAAATATATATATATGAATTCAAAACAGAAGTTTTCAAATTGTCTTTGAAAATTAATAACAAAAAAAAAGAATAAATAATCCAAATTGTAAATTTTGTTTTGACTCGGTAACGATTTTTTTCCGAGCTGCGTCCATGGAAGAGATCTAACAAGGTTGAAACAGTGCTGTCGGGCTGGGCTCCCTGCGAGTGTATAACTACCTATTTTTATTTGTTTCTCTGTGATAATTTTCCCCAACTTTTATACTAACTTGGTGTATTTTGTCCCCCTCCGGCCATGCAGGTCGTGTCAGTATCGTTGGTGGTGGTGGTGGGGCGAGCTTCGGCCAGTCCTGTCTCAGCCTGCCTCTCAATCGGTTCTCGGCCACTTTGGCGCCGGCCTCTTCAACCAGATTCTCTGCTGCTCTTCTCGGCTGGTTGCGCAGGTCGGGTGAGCGACGGGCTCCTGCCATGCTCAGGGTCGGCAAAGCGGACAAGGTCAGTTCACGAGCCTTCTCTAGTTAGAAATATAGGTACATTCTAATATGCACTCAGCTTCAGTAATTGCAATGGTTCTACTACGTCCCCCTTCAGCCGAACCTTGGAACCTACATCCGACTGTTTGAGCCTGTGGTGATTCGTAGTCTTCGTCACTACTCCTTGACGAGTGACCAGGTCCTCCAAGCTGAGATCCTCAATATGCTTTGTCAACTGATCCATCTCAGAGTGAACTATTGTCAGCTCGACTCGGAACAGGTACGTACTCTTGTGTAGTACACAATTTATTGATCTCTGCAATTTGTTGTACGTTTGGGATTTTGATCAGTTGAAAAGTTGTACTTGTTATGTACTCGTATGATTATGGAAGGCGAAACTAATTGGTGTATTTTATTATTAGAATGAAAACTTTCGTAGGTGATTATTATAATAAACGTTATACTACTATTATTTTATCAGTAGTGTGATATTTAAAGCTATTTTATATATTTCTAACAACATAATGTATACAAATGAACATTAGTAACTTTTGACATCTCCCTTTTTCTCCCGCAGCGGTTCCTGGGCATCCTAATGAACCAATTTGAGCAGTTGGAACAGGGCCAACTTCTACTAGCCTCTTCTAGTCATCTCCTTCCCCATCTTTTCCACTTTCTCGTCCTTCTCTCCTACGAACGTGCCTCTCCTAAGTCGCGTGATGCCATTATCCCTCTCTCTCGTGTTCTCCATTTGGGCGAGTCGCTCCTTGCCAGTGGCCTCGAAGACGCGGAAGAGCTAGTATTGACATCCCTGCAGCACCTCGTAGTAGACCTTTTAGTTCACAGAGCTGGTTGGATCAACACTGGAGGCGCAGGTTACAATTTGGAGCCCGCGATGCCTTCTGCCGCCAATGAATTGGAGGCACAGCGCGAGTGTCTTATCACCTTTCTCCTGCAGAGGCTTGTTAGCCGACCGAGATGTTGGACGTTTCTTACATTGGCCCTACAGGTATGTTTTTTTTTTCATTTCTCACCCAATAATATAAGCATGCATGGATTTAAATAAATTTATATTATGCAGGTTTTTTCGTGTTTTCATTTAAATAACTATCCTTTTTCCATTATTGAAATCTTTTAATAAAAATTCTATTAAATGATTCTGCCTTCTAATTTCTGCTAACTACTTTTTAAAAACAAAATGTTGAAAATAAATTTTAAAAATTATAAATAACATTTATTTCTAAAATTACTACTTGTAGTATTGTAGTAGTACATCTCTCTTTTTGTATTTTTTACCACACTTATTTTTATTTAAAGCATTTTTATGTGTAAAATTTTATTAAACAGACTTCTCAATTTGATTTTATTAATTCGTACTTAACATTATATTTATAATGTGTGCTGAATCTTTTGCTTTATTATATTTCTTTGAAGACATGCCTCGACATTAAAATTTGTTTAGATTAATGGATCTTTTTAATTTTATAATCTATTCTAAATTTCTAAATGTATAAAAAGTATTAATTATAAGATCGGTTGTAAAATAAATGATATTTAGAGTTTCTTGACGTAATTATGTCTTTTAATATTTATTCCAGTAAAAACAAATCGCTAGTTTCTCGAAATTGGTGTCAAAAAATAAGTCATGACCCACGCAGGACTCGAACCTGCAATCTTCTGATTCGAAGTCAGACGCCTTATCCATTGGGC
>JAYRBW010099149.1:0-19843 GCA_036023295.1 Invenusta paracnida
CGACAAACTTTTTTATTATTTAAGTTATACTCCTATAAATTACATATGTTATAGCTGACATTCTGACGCACATGTCTGTAGTTTACTTTTCATATCAGTATTTTATATCAGGTACATTTTTCCGTTTGAAAATCGACCGTTATACTATGAAAGATAGTAAATTTATTTATTTTGCCTATCAAACAAAACATCGATTCGAAACCGAAATTACAGATATTTTGGCGCGTGTCTAGTCTAGGTTGTATGTTTACACGTCTTTGGATTATAGACACATTCATATCAATAATTATTACTATTCAATATAATTATATAAATTACTAATATTTAATAATAATAACTACTGGATAAATTATTTTTATATAAATTTATTTTTATAATGTTTTGAAATACTTTCTATTAAAGACAATAAAGTAAAACGTTTAATTAAAATAAAATAAAATAAATTATTATACTTTAACTTATTAGTCTCATTAGCCTCATTAGCCTCATTAGTCTCTATTGAGATTGTTTTATTTGACACTTGAAATTGAAAAATCATTTTGATATTCGCTAAATTTTAAATTTCGCTCTAATCAGTTTCTATAACACAACGTAAACAGTCGCAAGTAAACGACGCTGTTATAACGACGAAGTATAAAATCGATTAAAGAACGGTATTTACGAAACTAATGTTTGCTATTTACGAACAAACGAAGATTCGTTCTTTTATTTACGAAAACGACCTATGATGATATTATATAACTTTAGCTTCGGATTATTAGTCACCAGGCGACACTTTAACCCTATATATGGTATCCATAAAAAAAGGAGGAGGGGGTAATTTTTATGTGTGTTTTTTAATAAACAAATAATGTACGCTTCCACAACTTTTACAAAAATGAAATTTTGCAACTTTTAGTGCTATATTCAAAATTTTGTGCAGCCAAAAAGATGACTACACTCTAAACGTTAAATTAGGAGACCTACAAATTAGAGGGATGCTTAATGACTCTCTTGGGACGTGAATGTGCAAGAAAGCTTGATATGGATGAGCCGTCCTTAATCAATACATTGATTCTTCCCATATTTGATAGGAATTTCTTCGCGTAAAATGTCAATGTGTTGAACATATTTTTTCAAAAATATAATTTGTATTTGTTTCTAAACTTTAATCACACGTGTTTTGGATAATTTCTGCCTAAAGTATACCTATAGCTAGATGGTTTTATTGTGATTCCGATGGTTAACCGTAACCAGCAGGGCAATGTATTAAATGACCAAGCTTGGAGATAAAGTCATGGGACAAATCTAATAGAGCGAAATACGCAGAAAATCATCGAATTTCAAGAAATAATTTATTTCTTAATTCTTATATAGCGAAAACGAGAGATACATCAATGATTCTCCGCGCAATTCGCCGTATGATTGTACTGCCTGATCTGGGTTAGTTACTATTATATGCATACTTTAGGAGTCATAGATTTCTTTAATAAACTGTGCATGCATGTTCAATCAATTCCCAATGTTTTAATATATAGCAATTTAAATTCTAGTCACATGACCTCGTATGTTTTGTCTTTTAAATATGTTCCTCTATATACAAAGAGATAAGCACACTCATATCCCTAGATCGAGTAGGTTCATCTCGATATATACACACATCTCCACTTTGAGTTGAGATGGGATTTATTACATTTTCTGCTCTCATTTCCCCATTCATGCACAACTTCTTGTACCTTGTTATAGTCTTCCTGTCCAAAGATAAGCTCGTTACATACTCGGCCATATCTACGCGTATAGGGCACTTGTATATCATATAAGTTATAGAAACCGAGTCTATATATGTGTGTGTTTGAGACTGTGCACTATATTTTCGAAATAATAATCATGGGCTCCGCAGTTATCTCGTCCTTTTTATTCAGTCATTCACTTTTAATTTTATGGGGATTCACGCTGAGAGAGAGAGAGACACAGAAAAAGAAGTGAATTTCTTGAAACATCTGGTCAAGAAATTGTGGACCGAGTCAACTCTCTAGAACTCTCTCTGGTTCCCTCCATCCTTCTTATTATTTTGTCGGATATTGCTGCGATGGTATATGCGCACCTCTTCGAAGATAATTCGTTTTGTCTGTCCTGTCCTGTCCTGTCCCTCGAAAAGATCTTCCCGAAATAGCCTGATCGGCTAAAGTTGTACGATATGTGTGTGTGTATGGTCAGAGTTAGTACATAAATATATCCAGCAAACGCCCATCTAGGATTACATCTTCCCGGAATATATATATATATATACACAGATATGTATAAATAAATAGTACTCTGTATTCTGCCCACAGTGATGCTGAAAGACGAGGACAATATTATCTCCAAAAGAAAGCAAGGCAGAAAGACATTGACGTAAAGGAAATCAGTAGACCAATTTGCCTTATATAGTGGAGGCGAAGTTATCTCGCTATAGTTCTTCCATTGACGTAGTCATGGACTATAATTTGTATGTCAGTATTTGACCGTTCATTTTGTTATTGACTCTAGTCTATATTTATAGACAACAAGACAAAAAAAAGGAGTAGAAAACTGGAGAAATAATTTTTATTAAATGGTTGAGTTTTTTTTTTCAGGAGCCAGAAAAGTCCAAGCAATAATTCATCGTGTACAGTATAATTATATACAACACTTTTGTGATGGAGTGATGTTGACATTCTGGGTCACTTGATCTCGCCGTTAAATTTGTATTCTATGTTGAGATCATAAATTAATTAAAAATTTGTTTCTCTGATGAACATAATAGTTAAATTAAAAATCTGTGTGCAAATTATCTGCGGTTATTTTTACTTCCTTTTTGACCTGTGAAGAGTGTGAGACGATTTATTTATTTTTAAAGCCGTTCTAGGAATAAATTCCGCAGAGACCAAAATACGAGGCCTAAACGATCGAGGGTGAAATCTTGCCCACAATCGATTATTGATCTTTTTATGACGATCCAGGCTGGCTATATTTGTAGTTATTTGTAGGAATTTTACGCGAGACATTCCTTCACCTTCCAGCTCGGTTTTAGGAGATAAAACGACATTTCGACGAGGCCTAAATGAGGCCTAAAATATCTCGACTCACTATCCCGCCAATTTCAATTACATTTTCAGGAAACAAACTAGACCCAATTATAAGACAATTTTTTAGACACTTTGCCCAATTTCCTCTTTCTTCAAAAGTTATATAGCTATTTCCCCATTTTAGGGAAGCACTGGAATAGGGAAAAGGAACCAACTAGGGTTTCAATTTGCGGTCGCTATGAATAAATCAGAGACTTTTAGACCAACGCTAATGCCTAGACCAAATAAGAGAGAAACTTTTTCAAAATCGAAAACATCGATTTCCTCACCTTGCTTTGTAATATCGATCCGGGTAGAATAATTATTACAAGAGTCCATCTATTATAGAAGACTTTCAGGATATTTCTGATTAGAATTAAAATTAATATATCAATAACAAACAACTTTTAACTTAGCTTTTGATCTGAAAAAAATGTGATCGACGCTTTAATGCATCTAAAACGGTTCTAATAATTAAACTATTCTGTTTTATATTGAATTCTACTTGTTTTAAATGGTTCGTGCTATATTTTCAAAAGAATTGTTAAGAGCAATTTTCTATTTTAACTTGGCTGGTCTTAATTAATTAAGACTTCTCTTCATAAAGAACTCTTTAGTCTTGTGTGCCTGCACTTTTAGTTATTTATTGAGCAAACAGAGTCCTTATATTCAGGCCCCATTGTGTACCGTCTGACGTTATGTAACATCAATAGTATCCAGCAGGATATCAATATGTATATCTGCTCTATCCCACTGAACTGGTTACCTCATTATTACTATGTCTATATATGTAAAAAAGTAGATCTTTCCCTTTTGCCTAGTTGGGAGAGCTAAATTACCCAATTTATAAGTACATCAAAACTATTTCCTTATCTTCAGTAAATAAGGCATAAAAGTCCTGCTGTTCACGCATACCCCAGCCACTCCATATATGAATAGGAGCTGTTATAATAGACGGGCACAAATAACGATATCAATAGGTTACAAAATCAGTCGCTTAATAAGCTACTGTAAGTCACTGTAAGTCACTGTAAGTCACTGTAAGTCATGTGTCTCCGTAAGTTGGAAGATAACTAGGCAGTATATAGCCTATTTATTAATACCATGTTGTATAAATCCGAAGTTTCGTGGAAAAGAACAAATCAGGTGCAAAAGAAGGTCATTCGGCTCAATATCTAACAAAAACATATAACACACACTTCAGGCAAGCAAACTCTGCTCTCTATGCATGCAGGTACATAGTATAGTTAGCTAAAACAGCAGGGCATACGCACGAAAGATCTCCGCAACGGTTACATCCGCGCCTCCAAAAGCGATCAGCCTGTGCGTGCGAGAGTCTCTATCTAAAGTACTGAAGACGGTGCCACTTGCTTCACTACTTTCCTAATGAATGAATAGAGATGCAGAGCTATTGCTTACACATATAGACTGGAATCAGACAGTAAACCAAGCTGTTTTCTTTCTGATTTGCTTCTGTGTGCGTATAGAGGTATGTGTGCTATCCTTCCATTTCCTTCATTTCACCATATTTAAATAGGGAAGAGAGAGAGAGAGAGAGAGAAGTGTGGAGAGAAAAACGATTCCACCAGTCTTCTTTAGGCTGGTATTCAACTCTCGTTCTACGTCTTTCCTCAAGCAAAATCAACTCTCTATTTCTCTTGCACAACGCACCAGATAAGTACACTCTGCCTGCCAAAGAGAGCATAGTCCAGCTTATGTGCCTCTTTCTGCTTCTTTTCCCCCTGGTCTCTTCCAAGCTCTCCCCCATTTTTGGGGGATGATAGTTGGAATAGCGAAAGTCTAGGTATCATAGTTGATTATAGTTTTTAGCTGGAGTTTCCGTTCGTATATAAGGAGAAAGAGAGAGAGAGAGAGAGAGAGAGAGAGGAGAAGAGGAACTGCTTCAAGTTATATGGACTTCAAGAAGTAGTGATGAAGAATTGCCAGGAACCTTTGCAGGAAAGTAGTCCATCTCATACAGTAAGGAAGAAATCCAAGACAAACGCTGCTTCTTAGTCTACTAATCGATTGATTTACCAAGAGTTTGCTAACCAAGTATCATTCATGTACACCTTTGAATTTTTTGCTCTTCCAGTAAATAATTCATAGTCGTATTAGTACACAGCTGTTTTGGGAGTTTGTTTGGGGTATGTATATCAATGTAGCCTTCAGATGACTTGACTTCCCTAGCCGAGGTCCATTCTTTCACCATGCCCGCCTAAGTGCACAATCTTCAAAGCCTTCCGACAGATCGTTCAGTAAAGTCGCTTGTTTTTTTGTTTTTTCTTCTTTACCCATTATGCGGCACGCTTTATAGTGATGGGTTTTCCGATCCATTCAAGATAATAAAGACGAGAAATACAAACAATTACTCTTGGTTTTCATTTTAGTCTAAACATCAGTGAGATATATGGTGCAATAATCGCTAAACATATAGCCACACACACATACCTACTCTTACGAGATATGTCGAAATTTTACACACTCAATACTTATATCTTGCTTGTAAATATAAAACAAAACAGTAAACTTAGAACGAATTATACCTATTGCACAAATTCCCTAAGTCATTGGAGACAAATACATTGATTACAATTTACAATTAATTATCCTGGCGCGCTGCTGTATCTGACAGTACGCTCGGAAAACTAGCATACAACGAACAATTTCTACCCTTTCTTCACCTCGACTTGACGTCATCAGTAAATGCAACTAATACACCCTAGTCTTGTTATAATGACTGTATACTTCTAAATTCCCATCCTAAGATTTTTCCCATCCCACTCAGTTCTCTTTATCCTACTATATAATATCGTAGCCCTGCCTAGCGCTTTAGCTTCTTATATTATATAGTTTGTTTCTAACCGCGTTTGCCACAACCTGCGCAATCAAATTCCGTCACGTGACCTGGCTAAGCGGTTTTCCGTATTTTATGTATTAAGAAGATTGAGGAATGCCTCTGCTGTTCCCTATATTATG
Source organism: Invenusta paracnida (assembly GCA_036023295.1). Lineage (NCBI taxonomy): Eukaryota > Metazoa > Platyhelminthes > Proseriata > Coelogynoporidae > Invenusta > Invenusta paracnida. Next base: position 6,045 of record JAYRBW010099149.1, read on the forward strand.
TAGGACTACCCTCTACCTATATTGAATAAATGTTCAGCTAAAAGTACCGTGTAAGAAGGGGGGGGGGGTGTCTCATTGTATATTCATTCAAATCTGCAATCGGCAACAAATATATTATAGGTAGGTACCTAAATCAGTGCCGAGATGATTTGAAAGAGAGAAAAATACAAGGGCCGAAGGGTGGGTTCGCGTTGAAAAACGATTACTGGATAATTTCTCTTGTTACAGCATCCGTATTTTTAATCAAAAGAATGGAGATTGAAAAAGAAAAAAGAGGACATTGGCGAAACAGCTTTTCAAGATTTTTTCATTTCCCTTTTCCTTTAATCGATGTAAATTTGCAAGGATGAAGAGAATATTTGTTTGCAGAATTATTTGATTTTTTGCCTTAAATAAGGGAGAATATTAATTTTGTAAGCAGTACACAGACACACCTGCCTTTTAGAACAGAACATGTCTATAGCTAGGTTAAATGCCCAGTTTCATGAAAGGACAATTTACGAAAACGTTTTACACCTATATATACCTATGTCGGGGAATATTTTATTTTTATATTTAATAGTAATGTTTAAGTTAGTTCTTAAAATTATTGAAAAGCAAGGGTGAAGCAAGTGTTTTGTAATTGTTAAATTATTTCTTATTAATAGGCCACAAAAACAGTGAAGATTGTTGTTCCTTGTAAGTCAAGCAAATCATTATTTTACTCCCGTTTACAAATCCTAGAACGTTTTTGTATTCGCAGTTAAAAATCGATAAAACCAACAAAAAATCAACTTTAAAACACTGCGCTAAAATTATTTAAGAAAAAGGGTTGTTACTTTGAGAGTTAATCTTTTTAAAGAGTGTGTGACTGAGAGTTGAATACTGATATAGAACTACTAGGTAAACTATAATAAAGAACCAGTAAATCAAATGAGGTGCATAGCGATAATTAATTTGAGATTTTGACAGCTAGACTCTAAAGTACTCTGGATAAATTATTGAATATAAATTATTCGTGTGCGCTATGCAATATCGACGTATTATAAAGTATGAGCAAGGGGTATAAGTAACAATCATTCATTCTGACTACAAGAAGCCCCTTTAGTGAACACCATAATAGAGAGATATTCGTTGATACTTTGATGGAAATATGGAGCTAGAGATATAAGAGATGACGAGAAAACGTTGGGATGTGTTCACCCAGATCTATAACAACACGACTCAATACAGCGTACCACTGCTGTCGCCGTGTCACGATGACTGCATCAGCAGAGTATAATTATGTGACGTAATGCATCTTGAATTGCTTTTTTCTGTCTGCAAGCTTATAGCAGAAAGAAATTGTTCTTAACCTTTCCTTGTTAAATGATTTGTAAGAAAAATAGTGACTTGCTGTATAGATAGACAACATCTAAAATTCATTTTCTTTCTTGTACAAAGTCAGTGAGGAAATGAACTGTTACATTTACTGCTCAATTCTCTTTGAAAAATATACTGCGAAATAATTATTTGAGATAATAATCTATATAGAGAGAGAGAGAAGAGCGAACAAGCGTACAGATACAAAGGAAATATTAAAGTATAACAACAAAGAGGAGATTCATTATGCTCACAACTATAACTGGGAAATACAATCAGGCCTAAAGTTTAGGTACAGGAAGTAGCATTAGGTACTTATATATTCTGTGGAAGTCATGTTTCATGGGATGGATGGAGGGTACTTCTCAGTGTGCTATGTCTAGACTTTTGCGCTATAAATTTGAAATGAGATTGCAAGAATATATTTAAGTATATCATAATATGATGAAGAATGTGGAAGCAACTCTGTGATAGGAATATACATACTTGAGTATGCATGTTTGTATGTATATATGTGAACATACTAGCTTTGAATTCAGAGGGAAAACTTCTATAACATTGTTTTTCTTCGTCGTTGAGCATTGTGCCTTTTGTCACGTAGTTTCTGTTTGGATGCATAGAAACAATTAATCAATACATACAATAAACAAAGATTATTCCATTATACAATATTTTGCTACGGTTCATTATAGCTGACAAAACGTATGTCAGTACCTATATGACGTTGCAATAAAAGCGTGCTTTTTCTTTCTCAAAATTGCATAATCGTATAATTCTATTATTTTAATTTTACCTAAGAAACATGTATAATCCGGATTGATCCACTTTTTATGTATAGACCGCTTATGCAGTTATATATTTAGCATCTTAATATTTTGTTCTTAATTTGTAATACGTATTACGATGTATATATTACACGTATAACTAAACTAATTAACAAACAAGTCGTTTACTCCTAAAGCCTAACTCTGTCCATATTTTACGGTGATCTTTTAATGCAGACTAATGGAGCCCATTATTTTTCACAAAGTTGTATTGAAACTTTTAGTGCTATATTCACTATTGTACCCACTATTGTACCCACTATATTCACCCAAAAGGATGGTCATGTGGCTACACCTTTGAGATAAAGCCTATATTATTTGAGCAAAAATGAGCAAAACATACACAGTTTAAATATAGAATGCAGATTTCTTTCAAAATCGATGAAATTTTGATTCGGGTACCTATTGCTTAGTTTCATGTAATTAATTAGTTAGTTTCATGTAACAATTCACGAGTAATGATTAGTTTCATGTAACAATTCACGAGTATTGATTAGTTTCATGTAACAATTCAAGAGTATTGATTAGTTTCATGTAACAATTCAGGAGTATTGATTAGCTTCATGTAACAATTCACGAGTATTGATTAGTTTCATGTACCAATTCACGAGTATTGATTAGTTTCATGTAACAATTCACGAGTATTGATTAGCTTCATGTAACAATTCACGAGTATTGATTAGTTTCATGTAACAATTCAGGAGTATTGATTAGTTTCATGTAACAATTCAGGAGTATTGATTAGTTTCATGCTATAATTCACGAGTATTGATTAGCTTCATGTAACAATTCACGAGTATTAATTAGTTTCATGTAACAATTCACGAGTATTGATTAGTTTCATGCTATAATTCACGAGTATTGATTAGCTTCATGTAACAATTCACGAGTATTGATTAATTTCATGCTATAATTCACGAGTATTGATTAGCTTCATGTAACAATTCAGGAGTATTGATTAGCTTCATGTAATAATTCACGAGTATTGATTAGCTTCATGTTCCTAATAATTCATGAGTATTGATTAGTTTCATGTAATAATTCACGAAGTACAATGAAAAGAAATTTTCTTTAAGAATATTACAAAAAATCTATTGAAATTATGTGACGCTTACTTTATATGTTTGCAAATAGAAACAGCTGTTTGTTAATATATATAAATATTTCAATTAAATGTTTAGTGGTGTAAAAAGATCTGTCTGTAATGCCATTACATTGATTCAGTTTGGGGAATTAATTGGTGCTCGCAACGTATAGGTTAAGCTTATTTATGTTATCATTTATGCTTTAATTAACTTTAAATAACTATTTAACCAAAATTAAGTTCCTGCTTGAATTTTTTTAAATAGGGAATAGGCATATGTAGAAAAATGGAAATAAAATGGGGCAAAATATTACTTAAACACCGGTTTGTTGGGGTAGAGAGGTTCAAAAGTCGAAGCCCTTCCAGTATAATCACTCTCCTCTGGATCCACTTATAATCACTTATAATACTTATTACCAGTTGCCGTAATGCGTTTATAAACTTTGCAAGCATCAACTGTGGTTATAACATCAAAGAAATATCTCCCTTACTCGTAATTTCAATAAATATATAAAACGGTGGTTCACTCTGTGCAGCATTGTATAAATATACAATTAAAGACGTAACTTGCTGTCAAATATAATTGTTTAATAAACCTCCTATGGTCAAGTAGACAGAATAAAAATAACTTTTTAAATGTTATAACATGTTATTTTCTTTTATTCAATAAAAATGTTTCCTTCCAATTTTATAAATATGTATACTGTGTAAATTTATCACCTGCAGCAGTGTATAATAATCGATTTGAATCCTCTTTTTAGAAATCGTTTTGGTGGCCCTTCGCCCGGAAGTATACCCCAGTCTTCAAAGGATGATGATCCCAAAAAAGGTTCGTACCCAGTTATCTTTCATTGTCTCTAGGGTTTTTAGTTACTCGATATATAAACTTTCTTGTTACACAATATTCTATATAAAAACAAAAATTAACTATAGCTAGAAGCAATTACAGTTATTTAATTTAGATTTATATTTTGTATCGATTCATTTACAATAAATTTTGTTAGACTTTTAATGATCAAACTTAATAACATTCAACATTTTATGGAAGTATTTCTTAATAAATAAATGTAGTTTATAGTTTGAAATCTAACGTAATAATTATTGTTTAATAGATAATAATAAATATAGTTGGTATAACATAGCTATACAAAAAGACAGTTAATATTTCATTGGCTTCCAATAGTAATATAGTAAATTATTTAAAATTAATAAAGGAATTTCCTTACTATAACTGTAATCTATTAAACAGTAGTTAAATGCTTAATTAACTCAATTAAATTAATGAGTCATCACACAATGAAAATCTTCAGCTTTACTTACTAAATCGATAAATCAATATAGATCGCTTCGCTAAAAATTAATGAAATAATTATATTTGAAAAATTATTTAATGTAGAGTTACAAATAAATTACCTAATATTTATTTTATATACAGCTGGAAACAGTAACGTGCGTGAATATTTTAAAGTATAAAACTATATACGACAATGAATGATATTTCACAGACAAAATAATATTCAACTTTGCGTCAACAAGAGATTTTCTATATGTATAGTTTGCAAACTTTTTGGCCAACTTTTTTTTCATGTTCGATGCATGTGCGAGCTTATATGTGTAGGTACCTAGAATCGAACAAAAACGTTTAAATTAGTGTTTATTTAATGGCAGAGAATATTAATTTGGACACATTTCCCAAATGATTCCATGAGGCTAATGACATATACATGCAGTGTGCGTGGTGGTAGCATAACTTACTCGACCATGGTTTCCAATCCTGAGAGGTTTTTGTGATTTCCCATGCATGCTCTTTCATAATATACTATATCATTTGACGTCAGAGAAGCAAATTCGATTACGCATCCATGTTATACTGCGCTAACTCAGTTTGATTTATCCTGACAGACCTATCAGTCAAATTAGAGGACAATGACTCGTTTTAATGATATCTTTCAGACATGTTAAAACGAGTGTGTGTATATATATATACTGTATATAGAGTAGACACATGTGTTGGGAAACATTGTGCAGTGGTCATTGTAGCTGTGTGATTTGACCAAATGTGTTAAGTTAACGACGAACTATTTATCCGTTTTTATAATAACATGAATAATCATCAGTTGTTTAATGTCTTAATTTACATTTAATCCTGTAATATACGACTGGGTTTGTAATGTTACAATATTATTGGTTTGAAAAGAGTTTCACCCCAATTCAGCGTGATATTACTTTTAAATTGATTAAAAATACACCCTCGTGTGTAACAAAAAGAAGTGGAAAAGCTTTATTACTGAACAAATATGCAAATTTCCCGCATCTTATTTAAATACAAAAACACAGACAAACGTAGTGGTGTGGACACACCCAAATTTATGAAAGTCACAAGAATCATTGAAAAAGAAGATGTTTATCTCCAAGGGAAATAGATTAGTGAAAGTGGAAGAAATGACAAAACCGAGAAAACCTTTTTTATTTCTGACGTCATAGACTTATTATTTCTCCATTAAGAAGAGGAGAAACTTTGCGAGTTACGAGGTGTGAAAAATTTATCCATAACTGGTGATTGAAGTTGTAAGAGATAAGGCAGAAGCTTCTGTCAACCATATACATATACATACATCGAATACTCCGCATAAGACAGCAAAACTATATACGTTAGAAGAATATGTCTATCTTTTTTCAAAGAGAAGTAATTCTAACTCGACGTAAAAAGAGTTGAAGGCGCGCGCGCGCGATGGATTTAAGATTTTGTCTGACTCGTCCTGCAAAGTAGAAGTTGCGCACCCGGCTGTATGTTGAAGACTACCAGTGTCATCTGCGAATCTGGCATCTTGGCATGATTACAGTGGGCAATTAGTCCTCTGACTGTCTCTCTATCTGTCTACACATATATTCCCCAACACTCTTCTTTCCTCCCCTGAAACATACATTCCAAGATATTGAGGGCAGCACCGGATCACACAAAAGTCCTTCTTTTCACAGCTTCACATCTGAGGTTAATTGAGCGGGCGGAGCTTGCCTGGTGTTAAAATCATTTCGTTTTCTTTCTCACTTTTCTCGGTGTAGTTCATCTTTCTGCTGCGCTTTCACGTCGGCGTGTTTTTACTTCGGCATCATTATTTCACGTTCTGTATATATATGAATGTATCTTGAGGCGCAGATAATGTCAAACAGAAGTAGGTACACATTCAAAAGAAAGGGATAGATGGGTTACAGACTGAAAAAAATAATTCATTTCACTTAAAAACTAAATAATATGCAAATAGCTGCAAAAAATTCTTCTAATTTTCTCTCTCTCTCTCTCTCCCCATTTTCTTGCTCCCCAACGGTTTGTTTAAATATACAATTTAGTTCTATACTCTTGCCACCATGCCTACATGAAAAAAGATTGTTTTTGTGTAGGAAAAGGTATTTGTAGCAAAATGGTTAAATGACAAAAATCCGAGCTGTATATAATTTATAATTTATTTCTCAGTATTCTGATCAAGATGAAGTGTATTCCAACCATTTTTATGTCATATTATAAGTGTGTATCAGAAGGCATGGTATAGATAGATATACATCGCTCACTATAGAGATATCCCCCTCTCCAGAGCTATAAGGAGTTGTAGTTTCTGACATCACCAATAAAATACACCGAGCTAAGAAAAATCTCGAACACTGCAAGAAGAACTATATATATACGTTACATACAATAGAGTTGGGAGAAGATGTGTCTCTTCCAAACTGTCTCTTGTGTTCATTTTTTTGTGTCCCACAAGAAAGTCAGTCACTTTTAATTCCACTATATACCCGGATTGTCTGTCACTCTCTTGACTCAAATATATAGGTATGTATGCGCCTATGTAGGTACAAGGTACATCTCTACAGTCTCGTAGCGCTGGTAGTTCATTACAGAAAGTGAACAAGACATCGGGCAAGACACTGGAAGGTAAATTGATTTCCGGTCGGACAATTAGCATGACTTCCCCCCTCACACACACGAGCTTCAGGGCTCGCACACAATGCTTGACTGAGATTTTTGGGAGCATTTTTACCCTTTCTTTAACACTGGAAAATGTGTTTTCCCCTTTTATACCGTGTCGTGCTTTAGTTCCAGTTTTGTTCATTTTTCCCTGCCAATATATATACACCTAAATACTGACCGTTTTGTTAAAAGTAGAAACATTAATGATCTCAATATCGCCCTATAATAGAAATTATTCATTCCAAAAGTCGGCGCTACCATGTAGAAAATACATAAGTTGGTCACGTATCTCATTCTCGACACGCCTCTATGCTCCAAATCCAAGCGCGAAAATATATTTGAATTTAATAATCAAGGAAATGGTTAGTTTGAGCGTTTTTTTAATTATGTACACGAATAATATTTACTTTCTCCGTTTATATGTAAGATGTATTTTTATTGATTCTCTTAAAATGGGGTGTTGACATCAATTTGATATTTAAAATATGGCCGACAAAAGAATCGTTCATACCAAAAGTTTAATGATTCTTGTCAGAAGAGCGTTCCTAATGATTCCCCTTTTTGGAAAACGCTCCCTAGAAAAAGCGTCATATATACAAGGCCAGGTTACGTCTGAAAAGGTCTTTTCTACATTTATCTGCGCTCATTTCCCTGTTTTGTATTGACATATATTTGCTCAAAGATTGGCATAATTTGCGAGGTTTTAAACCAAGAGCCGTTTCATTCTTTTCTGTCTTAGGTCTGACAGCGTCTCCGAATCCTTTTTCCCCTCTCCTTATTCTTTCGTACTAGTTTTGCTCTTCATCGTCGTCTCCATATATCGCATAATATACATAATATTTTAAAAGCAGAATGTCAAACTATACCATATCAAGTACTCTCACGAATTACTCGATTGTATGCTTTTGTAAGATTTGCGGAAATCATAAGTGTGTTATAATAAATGTTCCCCTATTCTTGCCTTTTTCTTAATGAATCTAAGCTTGTTAATTATCTTTCTTTGCGACAAACACTTCTAAATTTGAACTATGTATATAGTTTACGAATTGAAATTACCACCTACTTTTAATATACTAGAGAAGAAGTCTGTCCGCATTTCGAATATTTTATGTTGCTTTTGAATGAAATATTAATGATATAGAAGTGCTTAAATCCAACTTCTATATTTAACATCTTATTCGAATCAATATATTTTTATTGATTTTTTAATTACAATTCTAAATTTCTTTACGGAGGAACCATTAAAATTATACATACATTAATTATACATTACAAAATTAATAGCACGTATTTCATTATCTCATTTTTATTTCAGCATTTTAATGACGCTAAATGTAAGAAGTCGTTCTAATGATGAAAATACTGATTTTCACATTAATTCTATATTGCTCTTTGCTAAATTTGATCCTTTATACTTGTTTGAAACAATTTTTCTTCATATTTTTTGAACAAATAAATTTCAAGATAAATAATAATATTATCTGAAATTTATTTATAGATTATTTGAAATACATAGTTGATTATGTATGTAGATACCTACCTATAATCATGAAGATTGTTTGGCTAATTTCCTACTAAAAAAATTGATAGCTGGTCTAAAAATCGATATTAGAACTCTTGTTGTCCTTCTGTGTTTTCATCGATCCAATTTTGTCTGAATTGTGTGCCTACTCATATACTTCATAATAGTCAGAACTCGAGCTTACAACTATGTTTTCATTATAGTATTTCTCGTTTTTGTTTCCTTTGAGTGCCCCTCTCAGTAGTATATATAAGTAGTGTATAAGTTACAAACTTAAAAATCTAACAAAACAGCCTAGAATGTCCATTTTTCCAAGTTCTCAATTGAATGTCTACACTGCGTTATGTGACTTTATTATTAACTACAAACAAAATGTGACGAATGACTGTTTCATCATTTTACTGACGATGTAGAACTCAATGAGAGATTCTGCTGACAGCTCCACACACCCCCCACCCGTTCGTTACCAAGCTACTGTCTCCCTCTGTTCCAGACGAGAACTACCACTCAATGGCTTCAGAGACACTGGAAGAGCTGGAATGGTGTCTCGAGCAACTGGAGACCATTCAAACGCATCGATCGGTTAGCGATATGGCAACAAGCAAGGTACGCATGACTGCGATGACGTCAGAAGGCAACGTCTATTCCTTTCTAGGATTTGATTGGTTGTATTTCTTAAGACCCGATATACAGACTTTAATTACACAAAGGCTTTTGTAGGTATTGTTCAACCATTATTATATCCTAGCAACTGTAACAACAAACATCAAATTTGGGTCACAAGTAGAACTTCAATAGCGCTATAATGAGAATGAAAAATTATTTAAGAGTACTAAATATTTTTGTAACAGTAAGTTGATACAAAATAGGTATGTATGCCTGTTAATGACAGGAAAATCAGTAATTTGCAAGCAACTTTCCTAAAAATGAAAATGTAATCTCTACAGAATTCTACTACGTTTGAAAGATAATATTTTATAATTAAATAAATTGAAATTAACGTTTTTTTCTAATAGTAAAATAATTCTATTACGAATTATTTGATTATACAATAATGATAACGATTTTTTAATCGATGATATGGATTTTTGATTCTACATATTTTGTCTTAAATATAAGAGTCGTTAACTGAGATTTGGAAATTACTTTGAATGAAATGCAGAAGTGTATGTTGTACTACACGCCAGATTTTACACAATGATTTAACAATGCTGTCCTATTTTTTAAATAAGAAATATATTTAAATTAAGACTACCAATTCTATGAGTGTCAGTATTCCAATCTTCTTCCAGTTCAAAAAGCTGCTCAACCGTGAACTCTCCCAGTTCGCCGACAGCAGCAAGTCCGGGAACCAAATCTCCGAGTATATCTGCAGCACCTTCCTCGACTCTGACATGGACGGCTCCGACACCAACCAACACCGTCACCATGACCAAGCAGGCACCGGCGAGTCCCACGCCAACAACCCACGCCACTCGGCACCACCTGTCGTTATCCACAAGTCCCCAGGTGGTGGTGGTGGTTCCACCGTGCCCTCCACACCTGTCACCGTCACTGTGGCTCCCCCTGAACCCCAGTTGGACATGCCTGCTCCGCCGCCACCCACTGACAGCATAACCGCCGTTACAGCGGTAGCAGGCGGCTACACCCAGTCCTCCGCCGCGCACCAGCACATTGTCTCCTCGACAACTACACCCGTGTGCATAGACGGTGATCCCGCCGCCAACGCGCCCGTATCCAAGGTTACTGGACTGCACCAGGTGGACTTCAGCGGTATTCCGCAACAACTCGTATTCCAGGAGGACGCGGATGTGCCCCAATTTGGAGTCAAGGTTGACTGTGAAGAGGAGCTGGGAGAAGTGAGTGCTCTTCTGGTTTAGTTCGTAGCCTAGCAACGGATAAATGCAAATTTGAGGCGTATTGATTGAATTCAATTTCCAAAAAGGAAGCGAAACCTTATTTGGAGGCATAGTCGGAATTCGATTTGGTTGGAAAGAAGTAATACAATATGTCCTGCACTTTATGTTGGTTTTATTCCTGCGGATGCCTTCCGAGTTCTCGAAAGAGGGAGAGGACTGAAGACTCCCTTGTAAACCTATCATGGACTCCATGAAGAATTCGATAACTCGCATTGGTCAACTTTCATTTTCTAATAAAATCGGGGCTAAAGTATAATCCATAAATATTTTTTCTTTAATATTCAACTTTATTCAATAAAAACCAATTGTAAAATTTCAGGGCATTTCTGTTAGCTCCACATTTGATGATCTACCTTTTAAATGATAATTACTTCCCATTGAGCGTAACTTAATAATTGTGAAATATTTTGAAAATGTAGCTGAACTGAAGCAGAATATGAATGATAAAACTGAATGTGTTATAAATCATGAACCAATCAGAGTTGGTTCTGTGAATCAATGTATCTGTCTTGGGCTAATTATCACTTGATAACTAGAATTATCCATTATTAACAAGTGTCTCATTAGAAATATGCGGTTTTATGCTGGGCACTCTGTAAATAAATTATAATTTATATATTGTGAACAATGAAATATTTCAGAGAACTAGTCAGACAGTACTGTGTAATTACAATTTATAGTAAGAAGTGGAATAAAATAACTTTAGCTCGTCTATGGAGGAAGTCACAAAACATGTCATTACATTATGAATCATGTGCTAACTTTGTTGGGCCAACCTAAGAATGATTGAACATATTTCAAAGGGACTTAGAACACAGTATAGTACATTTAAACTCGGAGAATAGAGAAATCATATTTTACTTCACACATTTTTGGTGGATTTTATGTTGAAGCGATGATAAAACATTTTCTACGATATTTAGTTAATATATATGATACGCGACGATGTCTGTGTATAGCAATTCAAAGATGTAAAAAATACTTTGGAAAACGACTTCCCCTTGTACTTCTGTCCCCAATAAAAGATCCTGGTGTCCCCCCCCCCCCCTCCCCCAGTGACCTCGACTAACGCCATTAGGAAAGAACTGGGTCATTTACAGAACTATACTGATTCAACCAGTGCGGAAGCAACCTACATGATTCCGTTAGCTGCTTTATGTTTGAAAGAGCTGGCTAGAAAAGAGTCGGTATATATAACCCTGCTAGTTGTTCTCTTAATGGAATATCGGTCATATGTATAAGGTGCATTAAGATACGGCGCGAATCATACGCATTATATTAATAGATGCGCGAAGGTTTTGACCGATTTAATTCCTCTCAAGTAATGATTGAGTGTACCAACGCGTTGTATGTAACATACCTTGTGCTGTCGCTCTGTATGTCTCATCTATAATTCTAGTGAGCATAAATTAAAATGTAAACTGTAGGTAAGCGGTCAAAAACACTTACACCAGATGGAATTGGTAATAAAGACAATGTATTATGGTGTATTAATGTGTTGTAAAAAAACAGCAAATTTAAAAATAAATTTTCGATATAAATAAATAAGTGTATTTCAGCGTTCTCTTGCACAGTCATACTTTACCTTTATTCACAATAACATGATAGATTACATATAGAACAATTGAACATTGTCTCTACATTCTTATATGTTGTATATATTTACAAAGAAATTAAAGAAAAAGTAATTTTCCAGACACAGCTTTATTAAAAAAAACAGATATAGTCGTTTCGAAACGTCTGTTCTGGGTTTTTTTTTCAATAAAACTTTATCCGAGAAATGTCATTTTCTTTCTCCGCAAAGACAAACAATAACTATACTAACAGGTAATTCTATACATATATATATTATTTATTTATTTCCAGTCATTTGTTTGAAATGAAAGTTTTCTTAGACGCTCATGTAATCAAACATTTGAATACATATGCATTGTACAGAATTATTATAATATATTATCTGCATATTTGTAATGCTTAAATACACATCAATTTTCTTAGTATTATAGGTAAGATCGTTGACTGATAATTAATTTAGACCCATCAATAAAAAATAACTTACAAAAATGAAATTGTTTGTAGTACTACTGCATTAATTCTTAGTAGAGATAGCATCCATATTGTTGCCAAACACTAAATCACTCGATTAATTTAAGTGAAATGCTCAAGTCAGGTAAATTTTGTCGTGCATAACTGTTTAAATAGACAAAATGCACACAAAATAAAATGTCATACTACTGATATAAGGTGTCAGGCAAAGTAGTATGAAACTTAATGTTTTAAATATGAGTTACACAACAGTTCTTATAATATTTGTAATTTTGTAATTGCGTTTTAAAGTTGAAGTAATGAATATAACACGACGACACACTATCAACAACATTTTTAGTGAAGATTCTCGACATTCTTACTTTATTGTTAAAATTATATTACTTACTTCAAAGACAAAACTTGATTATTGTTTTAATTATCGACACACTTACCAAGGCAGCTAACATTTGTTGAGAAGAAAAGAGAAGAGAAGAAAAGAGAAGAGAAGAGAAGAGAAGAGAGGAGAAAGGGCAGGAACACGTAGGAAAGAGATAGAGAGAGAGAGTGTTGTGAAAAGGAAGAGATGGAATCAAAGGAAAATTACTGTTGAGTAAATCGAAGACATTATAATATTTGACTGGACTTAACCTTTTTGATAAATGTAACTTAACTTGAGATATGGGCAGGAGGAGGGATAAATAGACAATGTAAAAAATACTGAAGTTTTCAGTACCGCCGTCAAAGACAAGAATGACTGGTTGACTTAATGAACTGCAGAAAAGGAAATCATAGAAATGGATTCTAGACGGCTGGATCTCTCTCTATAATAATCATGCTCGGTAATCGTGAAAATACACACATTTGTTTCCTTGAATCGTGATGTGTTGCGCACGTACGATGGACAAATCTATAACCAATCCACAAGACTATACATATAGGAAGATGAGGGAACCCAGTAGATAGAAAAGAAGAGAATCAAACTTTCCTTACACTATGGAAGATCGATTAGAAGGAAGACGAAGTGATGGTAGGAGAGGAGAGGAGAGGAGAGGAGAGGAGAGGAGAGGAGAGGAGAGGAGAGGAGAGGAGAGGAAAGAGGGGTGGATGACAGAAGCAC
>JAYRBW010099160.1:0-19841 GCA_036023295.1 Invenusta paracnida
AACTATCCTATATTACCTACTACATAGTTCGCTTAGCTTTACTAGCTAACGACCTATTGCCATAGGTCTAGATATTGTTTTTACCAAAGATAAACCATTTTCTTGTCTTAAGTTTCCAATAATTATATGAATATTACTTATTAACATTTAGAAGCGAAATATTAAAGTGGTGTGGAAACACTAATAGAAAAATAGAAAAAGGTTTAAATATATTAGCAATAAGTACAAAGATGTATTTGTTATATTGTTATAGGCGTAACTACGAGTGAAAAATATAAAAACACAACAAAGGTATAAAATAATAGGGTATAAACAAAAACAAAATAACAATAAATAAAAAGTAAACAAAACCTATTTTACTAAATATAAGACAAAATCGTACTGTTTACAGCATAAAATATATATTTTTTACGAATTAAGAAATGGTTAGAATTTTGAGTTATAATAAAATGGTCATCGATTCTAATTGTTATAAAAGCAAAAAGTAAAATAGCAGAACATCGAACTTAATATGTATTACTTTTTAATAAACCGTCAACTGTTGAAGACCAATTTAATAACTTATAAGTTGTTGGTAGCACTAAATAAAAGTGAATGTATAACTTTATAAATGAAACATACTATGATTCCTTAAAATAGTAATTACTTATTTTTACACATAAAAAGGTCGTTTTGATACGATATCCTTAAAATTTAGATATTATTATTGATATTTAATACTATATACAGAGTGGTCAAGAATTCCCTACGACTTTGGATCGATAAGTGTATTTTTGCTTGTTTTTCTTTTGTAGTGATTAATGAAGTTTTTAAACGTTATTTGAAATTTGAAATCACCTCGGTCTTTCATATAAACAGTATATAGCAACTTATATACAATATGATATCAATTTTTTGTTATTTCAGATGACTGATCAAAGTCCTTAATTATACAATGGAATACCCCGCATATTGGCTGTGGTTTGGTATCACGAGTCGGATCAAGCTGTTTCTGCAGTGCGGTTAAAGTTGCGGCAGAAGTTTGACGACCAGCCACCAGATGCAAGAGTCATAAAGGATTGGTCAGACAAATTGCTTACGTTGGGGTGTATTTTGGATAAACCGCACACAGGATGGGTCAATGAACGAGGCGACCATGCCGATATGGTAAGGTTCTCTATTGAAGCAGATCGCAGCAAGGGAACTAGCCGAAAGTCTGATGAATTGAACATTCCAGGAGCGACAATGATGAAGGTTATGAAAGACTTGGGATACAGATGTTTGAATGCAATTCTTATCTCCGGAGAATTATGAGATGCGTGTTGCTTGCTGTCAGGTAATTTTGACTAAATATGACGACGAGACTATTTTTTTCGAAGGCAAAGGCTATAAGCAGCCTTGCATGTGGAGCAAGGCTAACCCACATTTTTACGTAAAGTGAGACAAAATCCGTAAAAAGTGATGATCTGGGCGGCCATGTCTGCTCAAAATCTGACAGGATCATTTTTCATTGATGGCAATGTGACAGCTGATACCTATATTCATATGCTACGAACTGAATTTATTCCTGTTTTAGAAGCGAAAGGTATTTTTCGGGCCTCCTATTTCCAGCAGGATGGTGCACCGGCACACTGCCATCACAACAAGGCAGTTTCTGAATGCTAGCTTTCTGGATCGATGGATTGACAAGAATGGCCCTGTTTCATTGTTACCACGCAGCCTGGATCTGACCTCATGTGACAACGCGCTCTGTGGAAGCTCAGGCCAAAAATTGTAGCAGCGAAAGCTCCAACAAAAGAAAAACTAAAAGATGTTATTTGAGAAGCTTTTAGGGATTTCCCTTTGACTGCATTAATGCCCATCTTCGATCGTACTTTTCGAAGACTACGATTATGCATCACTCACGATGGTTTACAAGTTGACCCTTACGACAGATAATCGAATATTATGTTATCTTGCTGTTTATGACTTATTCTACAATGTTAAATAAATGACAGATAATAGCATATTACATTTTCTTGCTGTTTATGACTTATTCTACAATGTTAGATAAATGACAGATAATGGCATATTACATTATATTGCTGTTTATGACTTATTCTACAATGTCAAATAAAGTTTTTTTTGCAGTTAAATAAAGTTTTTTGGAAATCGTAAGGAATTTTTGACCACCCTGTATATAATGAAATAATAGTAATCTATACCTGGCGTTCTTAATGAATGAACGAGGATCACTGATATTCCAATTTAGATGGGGAAAATGTACGTCCTCATTCATACCTCATTATAAAACAATATCTTCACAGATTTTGTAGAAAAATTCCGATTAAAAATCAAATCAAATTCAATTTAATTTCGCTTGGTTCATTTCTAGACGGTGTTTTTTACTTGAATTCTCATATTAACCTGGGGTTAACACAGGCATGTCATACCAACCCTCAATATACGCTATAAAAGTACGAAGACATTAGTAGATCAAAAACACGGGTAATAAATCCTATCTCAGAAATATTATATTTGTTGTACGCGAAACCATAAAGTTAACTGGTTTATTGGCTACTAGAGCTATTGATTCTTTGCCTTCCCTCCCTTTGTAAGAAATAACAAAATAATGTGAGTTTTAAAAGGAGGCGACATGCACCTATCCATAAAAATGTTTATGCCTCATTATGCAATGATTTCCTACGGATTATTATATAAAAAATTGAAACGCATGAATGTTTTTCCACTATTTTTAATAATCCTAGTAAATTTGTAATAAAGCTTAGTTTCAAAATACATAATAAATAGTCTTACATATTCGTCTATAGATCATTTGATGTGCAAAAATGTATGTACTATTTTACACAACATAACATTGTTTAATTATGAAGATAAAATATACTTTTAAAGGCTCATATAAATTTCATATTCAAGTATTTGATTGAAAAAGACTTTAAATTTAAAGATATGGTTATAAATACAAAAAAATGTTGTATATAAAAAAGAATGCTTAAGAAACAGCTTGATTTGATATAGAAATGGGACTGAGTTTTAATGGTATTTTGAGAGTAGCTATTTGAATATATGTAAATGATGGTCATTGAGTATTTTTAGATTTACGGAATTTATTTTTAGGGATCGTCAACACTATAAATTTTTATTTGAGAAATTACAATTTATGACTTTATGTATAAACTGAAAGATAAATATCTTGTCTGCCCTATAGTGAAGAAATTATAAAATTCAGCCCTTTCTAAAAAATGACTAAAAATAAATTCATTCAAAGTCACTGAATATACATATATTTTACTAATTGCCTCTAAAATTCTATATAAAATATAATGGTCTTCCATGGAGACGTTGATGTCAGTTAATTTAGGACTTTTCGTAAATATTACCATCAAAGGTTCATATTGACTGTTTGTTTAATTCCAACAGTTTTTGAAAAAAATTAAAATTTCGATTCGTCAAGAACGAATTTTCCCTCTTTGTCAAAAAGTGTACATCTTATTTTAATATTTACGTTTAAATAATTTTCGAAAATAACCCAAATAATCCAAATATTCCAATCGCTCGAAGCAAAATGAAATTATAATGTAATTAATGTAATTAATGTAATGCTAATAAATATTAATTCAAAATAAGTATCTCCTGCTAATTGTTTTTTAATATTATGTGAACTCGGAGATTGCAAAAAAGTCATTAAAACTAGATTATACTAAATTGCGTTCTTATAAACATAGTAATTATTATTATACGAACAAGAATGAAATGCTTAAGATAACAATTATTAATGTCTTACATCAATTAAATAAAAAATTAATTAGTTAATACTATTAGTAATAATAAATATTAAATATAATAACGAAATTAAATAACATAATATGAGTAATAATAATGTATACATTAATAAAAATAATAAGAGATGTAACAACAATTTCATAAAATACTATTTATTTTATAATTATTACCTTTGTTATTGCAAATGATACACATTTAAGCTACTAACATAGAAAACCCTCGCTATTATTTGTGTACTATTCGTGTAAAAACAGCAAATGACGCATTATTTGTAGAGCTTATAATTTAGATTAAAGACAAAAGCATGTTGTTGTAATTAACACATTCTAATTCTATAGGTACAAACAAATATATAGCAATTATTTATACACCTATTTATACATGCTTAAGAAAAATTGGTGCAGAAATAATGTCTACAACTGTAGCATACTTTTTTTGAAGTACATATCAACATGAATACACAAACCTAACAAACTTATTTATTCAATACTCGTGCAAGAAAATCGACTTAGACATATAGCCATATTTTTCAATATACAACATAATATGGTGTAGGTATGCATATGTTAGTATGTCTGTAGCAAAGCCTATCCTTCTATGTCCAAGTTTCCCCCGACCCCCTTCGCAACAAAATACACTGTTTATCTTACAGAGGCCTTGATAAAATAGCCGTATAGTAGCGACGATGGAGAGGATTTCGAAACAAGTTTCCTTTTTCCGTTAATCATAATTTCATGACCAATATATCGCTCATCTCAGATTACAAATATGTATCTGCCTATTTCGCTACAACTGCATTATATGGAGCTTCTTAGTCCCAGAAATCGACAGTGATACCGACAAGGGAACAGCAGAGAAATATTTTTGAAAAAGATTAATAGGATATTTAGAAACACTATATATTTAATAATCTCTATATAAACTATATTCCTATCTATAGTGGCAGATAGTCTCTATAAAGTTTATTGGCATGCATTAAGAAAAAGGAAATGTCGAAGATGCCTACCAACCCCAATACTGTCATTCATTATGGTACATAACCGTACAAAAGTTAATAAAATAACGTACATATCCTTACATATTGATACATACACACAATTTATAATAATGGTACAACAACATTCTTCTGTCTAGTAAATTACTTTTAAATTCATCTGAAAGACTAATTTGATTATTTTATAATTTAATGTATCACGTTTGTTACAATGTAAGCAATTTGTAATAAAAATGTTAATTGCAGTTTTTAAAAAATTATTAAAAATATTGTAAGATAAACTATATAGTTTGAAACATCGTTACATAATTAAACTATCAATCACAAATCCTACTTATAGTTTATAAGTCAAAGCAAAAAGTAATTGCTTTTTTTCTGTAGAATAGTTAAAAGACTCGTATAGGGAGTTAGAATATTAAATTTCTCATCATGTGTCTTATTACACATTGTAAAAAGGTTTCTGAAGCATATACAAATATAAACAGTATCTTTAATTGTTGGAGAAGAAAATAAAGGTCTTTTATTAAATAGGTTTTCTCTACAGACCCGACAAAACACAAAGGTTGTTTCCTTGATGATTTCAATGCCATGAAATCTAATGAACTTCAAGAGGCCTTTGGACTGTCCCAACTCATCGACTTCTCTACTTAAGGAAATGCGTGTTTGTATCTTCTAATCTGCAATATCCTCCCAATCCCTTGGACTGTGGCTAAACTGAGCTTATTAGGCAATAATCAAAATGGAAAACCACACATCATAGATATAGACAATACCACCCTGAAATAGAGACGCGCAAAAATCCTCGGCATTCCAACAAAACAAACTATCAGAAACAGCCTTTTTTAATTCCTTCATTATTGACAGAATCGGGGCTAATAAGAATATATCAACACCGAGCTCTACAAAGAACAAGACCCGTAACGTTGGTGTAAATACCTTACTAAACAGGAATGCCACTGATAACGCAGTAACTGCCTCCATACAAATTGACAGCGAATGGCTGCCTCCAAATGCCGCAGCAGATAAGCTATGCTCTCATTTAATATGGATCACCAATGCTGTGGCCACTATCGAGACATCAATTGCTCTTCCTGCGAGAATTTCTCTGGAACCTCTACCATGCACAAGCATGGTAGACAGTACATCCTGGAGTCTCCCATGATTATTCTCAACCAGGTTTTCTCTGACCGAGCCTTCCCTCGTGATGGAAAATAGCAAAGTTTCGATCAATATCTAAGAAACTTTCTCCATCTACCCCGGCATTTTTTCGTCCTATATCTCTTCTTGAGGTTCTGTCTAAGATCTGTAAGAGGTCTATCTGACACAGGCACCAATCCCAACTTTACGTGTTTAATCAGCATGCATACACCATTGAAAGGAGGGACCACCAATGCTCTCATTTCGATTTATGATAAATGGACAAAATCTCTAGACGATGGAAAACCTTATATAAGAGCAAACATGGTGGACATGTCAAAAGCTTTCGACAAAATGCGGCCAGCCCTTTTGTTTCGAAAGCAGATTTCAAAATCAATCGACCCAGGACTTATTTCTCTCACATAAGAGTTTTCTATCTGAGCGATGTCAGGTGGTGCATTTCAACAATGGACTATCTAAACATGTTGTGGTTACCGGCGGAGTACCTCAAGGATCCGTCTTGGGACCTTGGTTATGGTTCACTTACATATCCGACCTTACTCCATGCGAAAATGTAGACATTTACACAGATGTCATTGACAATATGCAGCAATGGTGCCTCAACAACAATATCTATCTAAATGCGTCCAAAACGGTTGAGGTCATAGTCAGCCCACGAAGAAGCCCTATACTGTCAATCCTATCACCATTAATAATTCTCCCATCCAACAAGTGCCATCAACCAAACTACTAGGTGTAATCACCGATTGTCACCTATCTTTTAAAGGGCATGTTAATACCTGCTGGAAGAAGGCACTTTAGAGGGTCTTCTGGCTACAGACTTTAAGAAAGCATGGTGGTAACCATAAAGAGCTGATCAAGCTGTACCGCTCCAACACAAATATTTCTATATACTGCACTTGCGTTGTTTCCTCACACCTCTAAACACAAGTTAGAACGATCATTGAATGAGTCGAAAAATGCTCCATGCGTGGCATCTTCCCCGATATGTGATACAATGAAGCATCTGTCCAGGAAGCAGAAATGCAACCCATTCTCAAAACCCTCGTCCTCCAACAGCTAGAGAAGATGATGAAACCCGACCATCCACTTCATCATTTGGTGCCCGCAATTCATGAAGAAATGAGCCAAAGGTGCACCAGGCAGTCAAACAAGCTTTGGATCCCCTAACGAATCTACGTGGGAAATCGTTTATACTCGCTTGTAAGGTCCACAACCAGGCAACCAGGTGACTCAATGACTCTCCCGTTTACATGATATATGTATGTTTTGTATATATTTTTTCTACTCAATTTGTAATAATTTAATATGTATCATCCCTATTTATTGTAAGCACAAATATTTTACTATTATTTGGCAATAAACTTATTCTTCATCTCTCAAATAAATAGCTAAGCCGCGTTATCAGATCACAGGTACAAATAAATAAATGAATAAAATGATGTTACAAGTATTAAAGAACATATATTTTTACAGAATTGAATACAGCTCTTTCATGCTCAAAAGAACAATCTCAAAACTTTGTTCTAATAAGAATTAATGATGGGGGAAACGTAAAACGTGCAAATTAATTGCTAAGGCTATCTTTATTTAAATAAATGAAAATGTGAACAAACAGAAGATAAAAACAAGCAGTAAAATCTATTAAAATGAGCATTATTTATTAGTATTAGAATAACGAACACTTTTCCTTGAAATAGATTGATTCATTGTGTTAAATTGTTAATGCTAACTACAACTAAATAACCAAAGTACCTAAAACAATTACTTATATTTTCTGCTATACATTAAAATAACAAATTATGAGCTATCATTGCAGGGTAAGTATCATATAAAAGAGTAAAACTCAAGTTGAGATGCACTTTAAAATAGCTGGCAAATTCAAAACAAATTCCCGATTGTCTTTAAACTTAAAGTATAATTGTATATTATATTCAAAATAGCTTTTGCTCCTTTTATGCCTAAGTTCTATAAAGTTTAGTACTAAGAATTATGAAAATAAACACTTACTGTTTGATAAAAAACATAAATATTTTTTAATGTTTTAAATAAGTTCTATATAGTGATGAAATGTCCCAAAAAATAGTGACATATGAATCACAGAATAAAGTATAAAGTGTTCATTGCTCTATGATATAAATAATATAGTTTCATATACGGATTGTCCTAAAAACATGTATCAATATTCTAGAGTATTTCAAATAGCAAATTTCATAAATATTTCATAAAGTTAAAATTATCATGATTAAGATATGAACTACAAAATAATGACAATAATAATTGGAGAAGATCACAATTTGCTAAACAACCTGATTTGTAAATAACAGATAAACGATTAATTAGCTAGTTGATATATGTTTTTTATATTCTAGAAGTTATCTAGTTTATAAACAAATCGGCAATCTCAAATATATAAATCAATAAACTCTTTATATGATGTACATAAAAAACGAAGCTTCAATTCATATGAAAATGTAAAGTACTAAAATCTAGACAACATGCGATAATAATAAAGTGAAAATTTGCAGCAAAACAGATTATATATGAAGTCATGCTAATCATTACTATACCCAAAAGCAAATATAAAGATGTTTTATATAATCGATCGTTGATTAGCTTTTCTACATAATTTGGTAATCACACCACATTACTAAGTTAGCAAATCTATTATACATATATACATTTCTCTATTTTTGAATATTTTAGAAAGAAATTATTACAATAACATAAAATTCAATTTAATATTTTAGTTCATCCAGTAAAACTAAATTCAACACAAAATTGTTTAAAAGGTTTAAAATATTTGAATGTTAGGAAAAAATTTCATTAAATAAATTTTGTGAAATATTTAAGCAATAAAAATATATAGTTTTCTGCTTCTATACAGTTAAAACGAATAAGTTATTATATACCTTGAAGCGTGTGAGAGTTTTGCTGTTTGAAAAGCATTCTACAAAGAGGAATTTAATCTTTTAATGTAATTAAAGAAATCAAAAACAAATAAACGATCGATAATTTGCACTCGCAAGATAAAAAATATTACTATTTTAACTAAATTTCTTGAAGTGCATTAAAATTTCTGTTTTAACAGTGATCTTTTCTGGCTTACATTACCCACACATTTTCATGTTAACAAATGACATTTCTTTTGATCAAACGATTTGTTCCATTAGTAAATTATCGATTCAATCAGTTTAGGATGCACATTAAACACGGGGCCAAGAATGTCAACCTTAATTTGCATTTTATCTGTACTACACAATTTTAAGTTGGAAATCAAACGAATTTGAAGTCAAAAGAAAGCTCAAGAAATATGCTGATGGATCCTAGAGATTTAATATTAATATACATATAATTTCGATCAGTACAACGCTGCTTAAACTTAGTTTTATATCTATGAATGTCTGTCATTCCAAGCGAAAACCACAATTTCAATGTCACGTACTCCAGAAATGCGTTGCCTGCCAAATGAAGTACGAATTAGAATAAAAATTGATTATACCACTTAAATAAGTTCTATTTATTTCGAATACGGTTTAATATATATATAAAAATTAATATTAGTTATTCCAAATTAAATGTATAAGATAAAAATTAGAATAATGGGTCTGTATAAAATGATTTTTGAAAGTATCAATTAGTATATTATCATGCTATTTGACAAGATGTCTTACAATATCATAAAAAATTTTAATAAATGTAAACTGGCTTCTAAAAATGATATTTTATTTCGAATACGATATCCAAACCAATTATGGAAAGTACTTGATACATATACCAATTTAAAATTTCCTCTTCTAATATATAATTAATTTTGTATAAGATGCTAAAAACGAAAGTAAACAATGTTCTTTATATAAAATGTGATGTTAAATAAAGGGTTGTTCTTTTAATCGATTAAAATTATAAATAGTTTTATTGGTATTCAGAGACTAATAATAAAGATAATATATGTGACTTGCTGTATAGATATACTAAAAAAAAATCCTAATTAACCGAGTTTTATTAGTTGTATCTATTAATGCACAAGTTTAATAGTAGTACACTACTGCTTATTATTTATTAGTAACGATTACAATATAATATGTATCAACAATATATGTAGATATAAATCATAAATACTCGTCACATACCTACATAGATGTATAATATGTACATTATGTGTATGTATATGTGTATATTTTATAATAATGTGGAGCAAATAGGCAAAAAATGGATAATGTAGAAATTCCATACTATATATACATATTCATTTTTGTTCGGTGCATATTTATTAGTTGGCATCGTGCAAGAATTATTCTGAAAATTTAAATACCTTTATTTTAAAGAAACATGTTAGCATAAAAATGAATATCAAATAGTATATGAGTATTTCTTATTATATAGTTAAAAGAAAAGCGAAGGCAGTTATGGAATTTGCTACAGGAGTATTACTTTAGCTTTTAACTACAATATTGTAGCACAAACCGTACGATAATATTTGACAGAACGGAAAAAGCAAAGAGACAACACTAATAACTTACTCAATCGTGTCATTCTCCTGGCTGCAAGGAATGAATATTATCATATGTGAAACAATAAAATAAATAAGCGGGTCGAATAAGGCTGAGGGCAAACATTAATAAAACTGTTATAAAAGTTGAGAAGCTGAGTTCCAAAATAAAGAGGACAATTTTTACAAACTGAAATGTACCGAGGCATGTAGAATGAGGGGATAAGTTACAAGACACACCTAATGTTTTGTGGTTACGGTTTGAAATTATAGAACTATGAAGGTGGAGGGGAAAAAAAGAAAATGTGTACCCCTCTTCACATGATAGGAATCTAATAAACCAAAAACATAACACGCACCATACATTCGAAATAAAGAAATAGAAAGAAGTGTATGGTTTGTAGCGGATATGCATCGACGATGAGTTTCAATATAGGAAGGTGTGGGTTTAGGGTCGTGTTGATTTAGCTGTTTATTATATCGTGAGACATCGAATTCCAGATGATAGTCCCGGTTAACATGGTTCAGTGTGAATCCACAAATATTTATCTAAAGTCATACTACAATCGTGAAAAACAAAATCAATTAAAATGTTTCAAAATTTGATTTGCTTATCATAATTATAGTCAAGCATTTCATTTTTAATCGATACTTTTAAATTATTATATATAATATAAAAGGCAATTTTTTTATATTTAAAAACCTGTTTTTAAACAGTGGATTCTGCAGTAATAGTTTCTTTAAATGTATACTGCCAGAAATGTTTTAAGATGTTATCAGATGCTGTCGTAAGATAATAAAAGTCGAATCGATTAATTTTTAAAACCGATTTTCGGCTTTCCTTTGATCACTTAAGCTTTTACTACTTATATTACTTACACATGTGACTATATGTAAATAAAACAATATCAGTTAAAGAATTATATTTGTAATACTCATATTTTCTCCATATATATATTGTAATTATAATTAAAGTGAAAGTAATATATAAAATTTAATGTCAACATGGTATATAGCCAATTAATAAATTCCATTCCATTACTTTATTTGATAAAGCTCTGTTTTTTCTTCATAAAGTTGGGTCATTTATAAGTAATTAGAACACAAATTTGAAGTCTTGATAAATACATAAATTGAAACTTTAAACAATCTTGAATACAAATTATACATTGTAATTAACAACATATATTTTAGTCATATTGTGTATAGATTTACTATAATAATAATTTGATATTCAAAGTTAGATAATATATATAATCTCAAAATAAAAAATAAAAAATAAAAAATAACGAAAAATATGCATGAATAAATTTTATTGCTAAAAAATACACTTCTTATGTTTGAAAAATTTCTGCTAATTATAATTGTAACAATTGAAAAAATATTATTTAAAAAAAACTGAATAGCTAGTATAGTTAGTATATACTACAGAGAAACCATGGCGACAAATAAGATATATTTCTAATATTTAATGAAGGCAAAAAGTTACCTCAATAGTGATTATGAAAGTATCATTTAATTAATGTATTCGTTTGTATTCTTCTGCGCAATATTAGAAAGGCTTGGAAAAAATTCTCTGATATAAACAATAAGTATTTATAACAATTTATGCGCGCTACAAATAAGTTATTATCAATTTTATTCAGTTTTACTCTTACCGACTGATCACTTAGAAACAGTTGAAAATTTGTATAGTAAGTATGAAACAAATTCTTTATTATATTTTGTTCACAGTACATGACCACCTATTTTAATAAAATATTACAAGTATAAAAAAGAGGCCATATATTTAAATATATATATTATCTTAGATTTAATTGGTTCCAAATATAAAATATGTATAATTGTAATGATAAACATATTTCTACACTTGAACAGGAGTACTTTACATCAAACTATAGTAATGTTATAACGTATCAAAACCAGATAAAAAAAACCTTAAATATAATTACACTGCAGTGTAATAATTAAAATAGGTTTTAATCTTATGGTGATTGTTTAATGGTTAGCGATCAGTTACACTGATTTAGTGGTTTAAAAGTACTTCTTTAAATACATATTATACAAAAATAGTTTCCAGATGTAGTGTTTTACCATTATTCATGATAATACGTCATTTTATATGAACTAACAGATGGGGACAAAATATTATTGAACTGCATACAAAGTCAATTAGATTGAAAACAATAGTTTATTTACTTTATGATGATAACTACAAACTCATTTAACTATGTACCAACACGATTTATTGAATTATATATGCTGTTACTAGCTCTTACAAAATGTAGGTTTAAAATATCAATATTTTAATTGCCCATTATTAATTTTTAAAAAGAGTAATAGGAACATATGCATAAATTTTGATACTTAATTAAAAAACATACTTAAACTCGGAAAAGAGATCATTTTTGCAAATAAAAAAATTGTTTCTAATTTATAGAGCAGAAAATATAATATTAAAGTAGATATATACAATTAAAACAATTAAAACAATTATATTACCATATATTTAAGAAATATAATATAGCTATATATGATACCAATTAATATATACCTATACATTCGATAGATAAATGAGTATAAAGCTAATTAATTTTGACAAAGAATGCTAGTTTGTATTTATATTATTTTATAAGAGTCATTTAAAGAGTTTAACATAAAAAATACGCTCTTATTATTATTATTAAGCATTATTTTAAGCATCTAGTGAGATTTGTCAATTATTTTCTTACATTACCATTTACAGATATAACGAATCTGAATATCAGTCATATGAGCGAAAAGATGTTTCAGTTCACTTAACTAAAATTTCGCATTTAAAGAATGCCTATATTATTAAAATCATTACAAAAGAACATTGAAATATACTATTTAGAATGGACTATGGGTGTAGTTGGTGTCTGATTATAACAAACAAATGAAACATTTAATATCCGATACTTACTCTTGAGTACCTCAGGTTTATAATTATATGAAAAAAAATTGTCAAAATTAGTAATGAGCATACCTACTGTTCGACCAAATTATTATCGGCCAAATACATAAATTTGTATAACTTTTAGATGATTTAAATTCTCACAATATGCAAAGGTCTACTATATATTAAAATGACTTGGTGAGTTTACATGTTGAGTCTTATGACGCATTTAGACGTATTATAAATATCAATAGTTATTTATATAGTTGTAGTTAATAGTTCCATGAATTGCCAATATTCAACTGTTATTATATTATCAACTGATACAATATTTCCCAATATTTGTCATTTTTTTATATTCGGTTTATTGTCTAAAACCTACCTATATGGTTCATAAACAAAAATAAAAATTCTGTAATACAATACCTACGTAAGCTTTATATAATACGTAACCACATAAATTAAGAAGAAAGGGTGTCGCAAATATATATTGCTGTGTAAAAAATATGTAAAAATAATTATTTAGTAGCGTACCAGTGTATGTTATAATAGTATAGGAAGCTTGACATAAGGGAAATTCAAAACACAAATGCTAATCACCGGGTAGAGTTGTCCAAAATGAAGTCGGTATTATTATCAATTGATATCCTATTATACCTACCTATATAGTATAAATAATACATAATTAATAATAACTGTATAATAAATACACAGTTTAGAATTAGAATTGATACCTATTAAGAATTTAACGTTAACGCTAACAGATACTTTTTTTTTACTTTGAAGATTTTTGAATCATAATCATTTTCAAATCTACTTTTAATTTATTTATCTCAAAACTAATTTTATTATACAACAAATTTATTATTAAATAGGCATTAATTAACAGAATTGCACAAACTATGGTATATGTATTATATGATAACTAAAACAAAAATCTAAAACTGTAGGTACTCACAGTTATGTTGTTAATGACTTGCTAAAAATCATTACAGAACAAATGAAACAAGTTAACAATTATAATTATAATGATTGCGTTCAACTCGTTGCTATCAATGTCATTCCAACAATATTAATATGACCAGGCATGTGATGTAGGCTTAAATCTACACCTTCCTAAAATCATTTCAAATATGCATTAATATTATAATCAATCTATGAATCGATAATTTCTGTTAAACTTCTTAAACAGAAACATAATAATAAAATATTAGTAAAAAAAATGTATTATAATGATTTTAGATTCAACTCATCAATTGTCGTAAATTGTCATCATAGTAAACTTGTTGTACTTTAATAAATTTTACAGTCATGAGTATCAATAATAATTAAAGTTTATTTAGTTGTATGACGTAGTCGAACTATAGATATACATGAAAAATATATTAATATTAATACTACATACTTTATGATCAGTATCATACATTATGTCAAGATTCCTATACTATGCAGTTTTAATTTGACACACTAATATATAGGAAAAATTCAAAATTTAGAACTCGCTAAGTATTTGTAGTTTCAGTAAACTTTCTTTTGGTATCGATAATATTTAAGTAGTATATATATATATAATCACTTTACATATAAGCATAGATACTCCACAGCATGGAGTAATTATACAGTAAGTATAGAGCATAATTACTCTATGCTCCACAGTAAATTACTACTGTGTAAGTTAAATGCAAATATTTTGATCGTTTATATAAATATAGTATACCTACCATAAATCATAAAAAGATCGAATGACTTTGATTCATATTAACAAATTATTGTCAATCGTGAGATTCTAATTCTGCAAGTATTAAATTCATTATCTTGATTCTTATACAGAGCATCGAATATAGATTATTCAAATAAAACTAATATAACTTATTTATTATAATATAGGTACTTCATATTAATATCGCTATTTATTTTGGGAATGCTCTATCATATGTTTAATTAAATTTCATTAATTAATGTTCTTTTATATATGCCTTTCTATATAGAATACCGATAACCAATTACCTACTACTGATACGTTGACAGAATTCCTTTTTAGGGTTAAAATTCACATCAAATTAAAATTAAGATTACTTAGCTTGCCATATTAAAACCGCTTCATAATTAGACGCGTATATTATGATAGGTCATAGCATATGATATATTATTATCTTTTCCTTATAGGTATAAGGACATTAAATATATAGGTAATATTATTTTCTTACTTAATAGTACTGCCGCCATTAGAGTTAACATGAGACATGGTGCTGTGCCGTTCTTCAAGGCCAGGGACACACGATAGGATAAGATCAATAAAACCAGCTGTGCTGCAATAATGCCAAGACACCAGAATGTACTTGATTGATGAAAAATATCACCACCACGAAAAAAAGAATGATAACAACGAATTGAATCGGATATATGATACGCTCATTGCGAGCGAGAGGAAATATGCAACGATTTTTCGAGTAAAAAGTCCAAACTTTCGAAATTATTTACACTGAACCACTACAGGCTAGCTGACCTAGACTACAGAAAAAGTCAGTTTTATTCTTATAACTTCTAAGAGTGCTTCATTAAATAGCTCTTGCTATTCACTCTTCACGGCGGCTAAATATAGCTACGCAAGTACCCAATTCTGTTAGCCAATCACATGCTCTCCATTCCTTCTGTACCTTTGTTTTGTATTAGCCTAACAACGTTAAGTAAGTTAGTCAGTTATGATCACTAGGGATTTATAACAAATTCAGCATAGGCTTACTTCAACTGCACATAAAAAAAATTTAAGTACAATCATTACCCAGCCACAGAAATTGTTATGAAAAGAGTCGGTTGCAAAATTACTCACCAATTGACCCCATTACCTACCCCAAACAAGGGAAACTACGAGTGTTGTATATATAGCATACAATTTAGACCATAGAGTAGACATGTATACCTACTAAAACACTATTATTCAGATGACAATCAGGCGACCAAACTATGCAGATAACTGTTACCTACTTTAACTTTTTTACTCAAAATTTAGTTAAAGACATGAGACTGTGCTGCGTTCTCATTTTACATGTTAGCTTATATTCTGGACATCATTTAATACAGTGAGTACCTACAACTGTAATTCAACTTGGCCCCAGAACTAATTATGATGTCTATTGTTTCCCATCTCAAAATGTCTCATTTGTTTTCCTTTATATGTTCATCAATACTTGAAAAAATAATGTGTATAAGTAATAAATTAGCATTAGGAAATAATAAATAAACAATTTAAAACATTTGTTCCCATTAGTTATAGTTTTGATTAAAAAGAAGAATACGCCGGTAGAACACATTTAATACATCTAACTATAGTTTCATGGCATATCATCAGAGATGTACAGCCAAAGTGAACAGAATTTCTACGTACAACAGTTATATAAGTGAATAATTTACAATCAATATGGAAAAATAAAGTCGCTATGTGATTGGTTCAAGAAAGACCAGCGGATTAAGAGGAACAATACATACGAACACAACAAAATATCTACCTAATACACAAAGAATCAGATAAACAGTTAGTACCAGTCTAGTGATAATGTACGTAACACTGGCTGTACATCTCTGATGATATGCCATGAATCTATAGTTAGATGTATTAAATGTGTTCTACCGACGTGTTCTTCTTTTTAATCAAAATTAGGTAAGTGTCACATAATAAAGTTTTGAAAATATCTACGGAAAAATTATTGATACTGACAAAAGGAATACTGAAACTAGGCACCTTTAAAAAGTTCAAAATGAGAAAATTCGAAGATATTTTATGAACTTTGACAGAAGATAATTATCTTACATTGGTATAACATTGCAAGCCTTATTTTAAGTCGAAATATATCACAAGAGTCGTACAATGACTATTTAATATTATTACAGAATTCTTTGCTAAGGAAAACGGATTGTTTATTTAAAAGGCTACATTATGCCATATACTATAGTTTTTTTAGACAAAATATGTTTCTTCATAGAATTACCAAGCAAACACCCTAAGAATATAATAGTATTATAGCCATTTTTCCATATTTATAAATGAGTACGCAGTGTACATATCTGTCTATTTCGAATTTCTAACTTATCAAATGTCTGATTACATTGACTTTGATAAAATTAAACGATGCAACGCATATATGTATGCTAAAAGTTTTAGCATACATACATTCTATTTAAAAACACTAGAATTTTCAATAGAAATTTTTTTTTTGTAATTTTTTAAATTGTAATTGACCACGGCAATGCTGCAAGCTCTCTTAGATAATGTTTATAAATATCATTCACGTAATCGCATATAATGATTTTTACATTTATATTTACCTCTTTTAATAACCAAGAAAGCACATAAAAAGCCCAGACAAACGACTTTGCAGACATTTAAAAAAGGTGTAATAATATGAGTTACAAGAATATTAGCCAACGCACCGGGTGTTTGATAGTGGGCTGGATGAACCGGCAAACCCGCAAGTCTGGATATCGTGGCCGACTTGCCGACTCCGGACTTGCCTCTTAGATAGACCTTGTAGGAGAATGCTTGGTTGTCTGCAGTCCGAGCAGGAAGCACCGGGGTGTCCAACAGGCCTGAGGGGCAGAGTAAGGAGACAAATATCATAGAGAACCAGACAAAAGAATGGTAACAGATAATCACGGGACAAGATTACAGAATAGTAATCGAGTCATAATAAAGAAAATATTTTTCGATCGCGTTAATTAATAATGTTTATGATTATTGAAGAAAAATAATATGCTAAATAGGATTTTTATTGCTTGAAGAAAGATTATAATCACTTAGAAAACTGGATGGAAGTGACAGAATAAAGATAGTCTCAAGCTATCACCCTCGTGCAAGCACCCTAATTTTTTAACTACTGGCCCTCACTTATTTAGGCAGCACCAGCCTTAGCCCTTCAACTCTATTAATTTAATCTGAACCCTTAGTTGTGCAGAAATGAGTGAGCAAAACAATGTGTTTATCTAGAAATGTTTACATCAAGTATAAAGGATGGCAGAAGCACATAATAAAGTAATTACAAAAATAGTACTTTCGTGGTAACTTTTTATGTCAACTAAAATGCATTAAAAACAAACCAAAAATATTTTACATTAACAAATTTGCACAAATAAAAAGTGTTAAAAATAGACTTATATAAATGTTATGTATTTAAGTCAGGGTTCACATTTTGCATACATTTTAGAATTTGTTAATTTATGTATATTCATGTATATCCACCCCATGTATGTTCACCATAGGGGTGAACAATCGTATGACCTCCCTCACCGTAACTCCGCTGACCCCGTCCACTAGTCCGATGAGGATAGAGGGAATCGAGAGCTGAAGCCGCCTCTGGAGTCGTGTACCAATCCTGGCGGAAGTAGAGGCCGGGCTGAGGCAGAGTTGTCATGGTGATCAGAGACGGAAATTAGCTTCAGCTGAACAGCTGCAGATACAAAGAGAAGTCCTATTTGTGAGCTCATTTACAGTTTTATAATTTTGCGTCTAATTTTTATGTTTTACCTTTGATAATAAGGAGTCTGTAACATAATATCCGATATGTCACTTATATGAAATGGGGACATTTGGAAAATACGTGCATTTCGAATAAAACGTTTATACGCACACATATACAAAGCTTTTAATAGATTGATTAGAAATTACCTATTGTAAACAGAAGCTGTAACATTTACATAATAATATTTAAAAAACTATTTAGATTACCAATGATATTCAGTATATTAGTGATGCATTAATATACTACCGTCTGTAAAAAAAGTCTGTGTGCATCATGATTTTTTATTTGTATTTAAAAATATATACATACATATTAGTTTAAACACGTTAACTAAACACAACTTATATTTACGTAATAACATTGTCGATCAAATAGGTAATTATAGAGTCAAACAAATCGGTAATAACAGTCAAACAAATCGGTTACCTCCTCCATGGGTAACAATTTGACGGCATATTATCGTTTGATGACGAACAGCATCAACAATCTTGCTTCTTTCCATCAATTGACAAGCAGTAACAACGCCTGTGTGTAATTCTGCTCTTGTTTTGGGTTCTTGTTGAACTGAGTCATCTAAGTATTTAAATATACTCTGATCCAGAGGAGTAACGTTTGGACTTTGTGGAGGCTGCAGAAGAAGTTGCACTGTCGGGTGATTGGCCATTACTTGAGAAATTCAAGCTTCTAGGTTGTTTACAATGTGAGCCTTAGCATTATCCATTTGTAGGATAGGGATTCCTTTTTCCTCACAGGCAGGGAAGATTTCATTATCCAGTAAGTGACAGAAAAATGCCCCATCACAGCTAAGGTCCTTCCAATACACATCACCTCTACGATGATAACGCGAATTGCGCACATACATACTGACGCTGCTCAGCCACTGGCCATAATCCTACCTTTCCATCGAGTATCTCGCGGCTCACAACTTCAATATACATACTTTTTGGCGCGTGTTTGGGTGGGTGCTCGTAGACAGGAGGTGACGTTGATCATTTGTAAATGCGT
>JAYRBW010099171.1:0-19840 GCA_036023295.1 Invenusta paracnida
TGCTTTAATTAATTATTTCAGTATTAAACAGTTTAGATATAGGTTATGTAATATGGATGCTTCATGATTATAATTAGCTTCTATACACATTATTCTAAGACTAATCTCCCCAAAAAAATTTTTTTAACGATTATTGGGGCACAAATATACTTTTGCCCCCTCAATATAATTATAATATATAATAATAAATATAAAAAAATAGATAAAATTTACGAGAATGTTTTCAGTGGTGAGAATGACAATAGGCTTTGGCTTCATAAATAAACAATGTCTAAAGACAACAACAATTTATGTGATTTTACCATAACCTTTACCAATACAAACGTGATAGGTACTGAAATGTACCTATATTAGTACATTTCACATTGGTAAAGAAATTCTTCAATTACTTAACGAAAATTTACTTATTTTATATAAAATAATACATTTGCACAATGACAGCCTATCTATAAAGATGGCTGAGTCATTATTGCTCATATAAATATGCAAATATGTTATAGAAGTACAAATATATTATAGAAGTTATTTATGTATATGTTATAGAAGTAATTCATACTCCATTTAAGAAAATTAATGCGGACTCAATATGATGCGGACCATATAATTTGGACTCAAGCATTTTAATTTTAACATTATCTGGACACTTTACTTATTATCTTAAAAGTTGTATTACTAAATTAATCTTCGTAATAAAAGAAAATGTCATAATTCACATTAATATAAAAGTTCTTCCTATAGTTAAAAACAAATTTGGAGCGCCGGAGTATGTAAAAGAAAATGTCATATATAAAGGTTTTGTAAATTATACCTATATATTATGTAGTAAATGACGTAGAAAATGTCGTGATTATAAAATATATTTTTACACAAATCCACAAAATTTTTCATGTATTATCAGAATACTTCTTCTGATATACATATATGCAAAATTCTATAATCAATATATGCATCTTTTAAATTTTAATATAACATTTGTTAATCTTACTATATAATATTTTAAAATAAACAAATCTGCAAATGTATTTTTTTAAATGTTATTAAAAGTATAAACTAAAATATCCGAATGCACTTCAACAATTCTAGATTCTACATAGTTTCATAAATGAATGTTCTGAAATTATAATATCAGAGGACTTAAATTTTATTTTTTACAGTTGTTTACACTTGCTAATTATTTTCTATTGCTATCATGTTACTTACTGAAAAGTTAAATCGGTTCAACAATTTAAAAAGACATTTACTTAAAAACTATAAGTAGTTATAATAATATTTAAAAATTCCTATAAAACTTTTGAGCGTCCGGATTTATTGCCGATTTGACAGGATTTGTAATCATTTAGCCATTTTTTTAATTAAGGCTATTTATAATGTTGAAAACAATGGGAACGATTGAAATTAACTTTAAACAATTCTAAAATATCCCTACTAGCCCCTCCCCACGGATATACTATTTCATTGTGTTTTCGGAAAGTTAGAAATTTACTCAGTTTTATTTGAATTACATCTAAGTATCAGAAATTTAATTTTACAAGTTCAACTTTTGGGGGGAAGTTAGCTAAAAATTTGACAGTCCCCCAAATACCCCTATGTTTTATTGCATTTTTTGACGAATCTCGAGACCTCAAAAAATCTTTTCTAAATCCGGACAAAATCCTGACAATCAGGACGTCCGGATAAAATCCAGGCGTTTGGAAACTCTGTATTTATGTACTGGTTAAGCGTTTTTGTGTTAGCCAGCCTTACAACATATGCAATATCAGAGAGGTTATTTTGAGACTTATGCCGTTTGAAAACTTGTATGAAAACAACAATGACAATCAGTTGAATAATTAGACCATTCAAACCATTAATGAAGAAAAAAATTGTGAGCTCAATTTGGAGCATATTGCAAATGTAATCTGTAGCATCTAAAGATAGCAAATATCTTTGGAAGATCTTGAATATTTGCAAATGTTCGATTATCATTTTGAAATTTTTATGTATGCTATCCCCAATTTTTTAGTATGCATTTTGCATAAATTAATGGAGCAATGTGAACTTATAGTTATGTGCTGTCACATGCTGCTAAGTGATATTCAATTTTAGAAATAATATATAAACCATTTCATCGACATGAATGACTGCTTTTCTGCATTAGAAAGAATGTAGTATAGTATAGTATAGTATAATATACTAACGTAATGTATAATATGTAATATAAGACATAGAATAAAATGGGCATTAAATCTAACTTGATAATTGAGATACAAACCCTTTTTTCACTTCAATCAGTTTCAAAAAGCATATTAGCCTCCGGTGAGCTTAACTTCGTCACTTTTAGAACGTTTTTAGCGCCATTGTAATGAGAAAAGATTATTTTGGTATCAAATTAATACTTATCATTATTGCAAACAAATATTATAACAAACATTGTTTGAAATGATAATATTATTTTTATCTTCCTAAAATTGCTCCTGACTAATTCTAGTATTTCCTCACCCTGAGCTCCTGTTTTGCCTGCTCCTGTAAATGGGCCTTGTTCACGTAGTACCGTTCCTCCAGCTCACGTAGTTGCCCCTCCAGGGACATTACAGTCTCTCGCTTTTCAGCCAGCGCCTGTTCTGTTAGGCGGGTCTTATCTATCTCGTTGTCCAACTGCAGTGTAATTATAAAAAATATCCCAAGATTTTGTTTTTATATTGTAGCTATTGAATATTAAAAAAAACTGAGAATATACATATCTACTATGTTCTTGTGTAAATTGTTAAATAAACCAATTCCATTATATAAAAAAATTACTTTAGGCACTTATGTCTAAAAATTCAAAACTGTAAAGTTAGACAATATATTAGAAAATAGTTTGTCTGTTTGCCTGCAGATATATTTTTCATTGAATATGTACATGTTATAATTTATAAATTTTAATCACACTAAAAAAGCATTTCATTTTACTAGCTTGTGAAAAAATGGAATTAATGTAATAATAATAATAATAATAATAATATTTTTGCATAGCGCCGCAAATTGCTGTCAATGTCATTAGCGCTTAGACAAAAATTTTAACCAATAAAAAATAAATAAACAGAAAACATAAAATTACAAAAAGTTTTGAGTTTAGCTTTCAATTTGTTAAAATCGTTGATATAGAACGCTTATTGATCAAAATCTAAAAAGCATTATGTATAAAGCCAATGAACTGAATTATGTGTATTTAATTCCGCCTTCCGAATTTGTTTAAGTTGTTAAAACTGGTTGAAACTGATAAATATCGAGTCATACATTCATGGCGTAAAGTATTTATCATCGAATTGAGTTTTTTGAAATTGTCAAAAACGAAGGGAAAATATTTACATTATTATTTTAGATTATATTATGTATAAAATATAGACAGATGTTTATAAAAGTTTACTTATTTATTCAGTAATATATATATATAGAAGTATAGAAATATATATATATATAACTCATTCTAATTAAATTAATAAATAATTCGAGAAAGTTGCTTGGAATTGAACCTGCACTCATCAGACTGAGAGCCAGTGTACTATTTATTTGACCATCGCTACTTAGAATGTTAGCAAAGTAAAAGTAGTTTTAGGGGTGGCCAGGCGAAAAATATCAACTTTTACTTTGTTTACATGTTTATACATGTTTACATTATTTTAATGTTGCTTGGAAAATTGTCTCAGAACGAAAAATTAAGCAAACATAAAAAAGGTGAAGTATCTAACACAATACTGATGCATATTCAGTTAATAGAAAACACATGAAAAACTACTCCTCTTTAGAAAATTAAAATCTTGAAAGTTGTCATTTTTCCTGTATATTTTAAAATATTTTGTATTTATTTAATTATCCTTTCATATTTTGATGACTACTTTCAATTTGTTTAGGGAGAAACTCATTAAATAAGGAAGTAACTTATGCAGTAGTGCAAACACGTATTATATGCATCAAGAAAAGGTTTATGAATGCATTATTGTCGACGAAGTTGGAATACAACAGAATGATGAATATTGAAATATTAAAAAAAATTGAAATTGAAGTATTTTATATATTTACATGTCTAGCTATTGTACAAATTATGTTTTTGCAATGAAAGAATAAGAGTTTGACAATGAGTCACCTGAAGTCGCAAGGACTCCACTTTGTTCTCCGCAGCCTTGAGATTGGCAAGTGTTCGAGCAAAATCATCCTTGAGCTCATTCAACTGAAGATCTTTCCTCGAAAGGTCTCGCTCTAGCTGATCTCTCTCCTTCCTCATCTGGATCAGTTCTGTCATGAGCAGGTCTTTCTCCTGTCCTCGACTCCCTGGGAGAGGTATGTAATAAGACGGGAGAGAGGAATAGATTGGATGGAAAGGAAAGATTTGTTCATGAGCAAGTGTTGTTCTTTTATGTTCACTTATTATTCAACCGATTGATAATTAGCATAAATAATTAAGAGTGCAATTTTAACGCTAAGATTAGTACTAGTATTAGCTAACGTGCTTGCGGGGTGATCGTTGGTACTGGTTCAGGGCTCTTTTTTAGATAATGATATAAAAATTACGAATCATCGAAATCGGTTCAGATTTGTATTTTCGGGTGATAGATAATACCATTTTATGGATTAATAGTAATAATGTACGCGCTTCATAAAAATGATTAATTTATAATAATTAATCATAATAGTAAATTTTATTTTGAAGAATTACAGTAATCAGGAGGATTAATTTCTATGAAATACTTGAATTAAGCAATTAATATAAAAAAGATATATACGAATATATACATGCGTAGTGGCTCTGCATGAATTTTACTTTATGGTTATTGGGATATGTTGGGTGGGATATAGCCGATTGATAATTTAATTAATCTAGACAATTTGAACATAAAATAATATGAGTAGTGTATTTGAGTAATGCAAACCATCTTTACTCAGAGTAAAATTTCTAAGATATATTTCTTGTATATGTTCATGGACTTTAAAAGAAAAATGTAGTTTAGTTTGTAATAAGCTTTTAAATTATATTTACTGCTTTAGTATAAAATAATATTTAGTTGACAAATAGCTCTGATAAGATACTACTAATATTAGTTATATACACATATTAAACAATTATAAATACATAATAATGTAATATGTATGCTATAAATCATATTCACTTGAAAAATTTCAGTCTGCAATTTTAATTCAGAAATATAAAAAAATTATTATTTAATAAAAATAAACAAATTTAAATGATCATAAGTTGATAAAACAGCAGTCAAAATCTACTCATTTAATCAGAAAGAAGGGGAAAATAAAAATAAAAAGACAAAAACAAAGACAAAAAGAGAGAAAGAAAGGGTAACTATACAACAAGATGACTAACAAACAAAGGTAGCACCAAAGGTAGAGTTGTCAAACTCAAAATTAACACAAGTATAAATAAAATTCTGAATATTCAAATTATATTTGTTAATATGATGAGGAAATTTATAGCAGAATAAATGTAATTTTTTAACTAATGTCTTTAACTAATGAGAGATATATTCAATTGATACGCAATTAAATCACCCGAGTTGTTTTCTATGCGTTGATTAGTTAGTTGAGTGGCATTATGGGATATATGCAGACCTGTATCGATTAATTTCTGGGTTTCGCCACTTTTCACTTGTTAGGTAATATTATCAGGTAGCCTAAGGCTGTAAGTTATTATCACAATTCTGAGAAATTCTCAATTTTATGTAGATCCTTATTTATTTCAAAGTGCATCCATTGTATGTGTAATGATCTGATACAATGACAATTATCTTATAGTATATTTGCTTTTTCTTTCTAATCGGATATAATATGTAACTCTTATAAAATTCTCTATTTGAATAAAGAAAAGATTATTTGATATGTACACATGACTTTACCTGGAATTATACTAAGTCTGCAAACTCATTTTAGATATAATTATAACGCTTTTAACAAAAGTATATCATTTCAAAATACGTGATACCTGCAAGTATATAAATAGAAAAACGAATAATCATCTATGACGATAATAGAACCACTATATTTTTACAAGTTTATAGAAAGTGCATAATTTAATATGAAATAAAGAATAAATAAATAGTATGAGTGACTAAATTTAGAAATAATGGTACTTTTCTGTTATAACCCCTCACTTTTTAATGAAAACAAGGTAAATTGATAATGTAGTGGAATTTATATATAGAATTTACAACTAAAGTTGCACGAAACAAGTAATAAACGACACAGATATTTAAAATATCGATTATTTCTTCATTTGTATATTAAACGTGGCAAACCGAGTGTACGTACCTAAGTGACGAATCCGAACTAATATAGAATTTCATTGGTTTTTTCAAATCTATGTATTTTTATATTTTAAAATATAATATCATGCTAATATATAAATTCCATTACATTTGGAAACCATAAAAATCATTTTACCTTGTTTTCTTTAAAAAGTTATATCATGGGGCGATAACAAAAATTAAGCACCGAAATAATTTAGGTTATATAAATATAATTTTAATTACTCTCCTTCCTAAATAGTTTCTCTCCTTAACTTTAACTATTGTATATACAAATATTAAGTGTGATGAAATACAAGTACAGAATAATAATATATTTTTTGAAAATCTATAATGTCTATAAAATAGAGTTATCACAAGATAAATTATACAGTGCATCCTCGCATAAAAACGCCACTAAGGAAATTATTTCAATTTTAATATTTGTAGTTGATTTGAATCAATAGACAAATTGCTACTTATAATTCAATAAATCATATAAAAACAAAAAACGACAGTGTCGCAAAATCAAAAGCCAAGAAACAAGTTCCTCAAAAATAAAATAAAGTTAGGTATAATACTATTTATGATATGTATTTAGCACGCAGCCATTA
Source organism: Invenusta paracnida (assembly GCA_036023295.1). Classification (NCBI taxonomy): domain Eukaryota; kingdom Metazoa; phylum Platyhelminthes; order Proseriata; family Coelogynoporidae; genus Invenusta; species Invenusta paracnida. The sequence continues at coordinate 6,866 of JAYRBW010099171.1, forward strand.
ATATAAAGGACACAAATATTTAATTGTTACTGTGCTTGCTGTTAAAAATGCACAAATATATAGATCAATAAGAAATATATTTATATCTAAACTGTAAAATTATTTAAAAATTAGAAACAAAATCCATAAAAAATTCATGGCAATGGTATAAATTGTATTATTTTTATTATTTCATATTAATTAGCCTATTAAGTAACTAAGAATATATTCAGAGTTTCATTGCTTCTGTAAAAAAGTTCCATTGCCAAGATTTTTAAAGGAATTTTCCAGTTTACATAGTATGTTATATATCTATTTGTATATTTATGCATTTTTATTTATTATTTTTTTAATATACATACATATATACATCATACAGGACCATTTCTGACATTGTCGTATGGCAAACACACATATATATACTGAACAAAAAAATATTTGAAATTACAAATGTGTAAGGTGTGTTACAAAAGTAGCATCTCTCAAGTTAATCGCTGACGGTCTTGTTCATGGATTGACGATGCGGACTGCTGTTTGGTCATAAGTGTTTTTAATTAATGTGGGTCGTCCTCAATTTTGGGCATCACGTATGGATCCTGTATCTTCTTATTTTTTTATAAGTCTTTAAATTGTTAAAGTTTAAGATTGTTATTGAACAAATTGTTATTTGTTGAACAACGGATCAGACGATGTGAACAAATAATGTTCCAAGAAGATGGGAAACTCCACCTCATTATACAGAGTAAGTTGGACACTGACTCACTGTTAACTTGATCTTAACTCAATGTTCACCAGATCTGACTCCCGCAGATTTGTTTTCTTTGGGGTACTTAAAAGACCTATAGAACAAATCCTCCGACTATCAATGCTTTGAAGCAATTAAATAATAGTATCAGTTCTACTGACAATCAATAAGTATGTCAATTTGTACACTCGAGATTTCAAAAGTGCATGGATAAATTTGGTGTGCATTTTGAAGATTAATACTATTGTTACTCTGTTTTTACACTGCTGTGTTATTCACTATTGTTATATTTTGTAGCTAATTGTTATTGTAAATAAATCGTTTAAAACTTAGTATTTGTCTAAAAAAAGTTGTTATTCATTTCATTATAATTTTTTGGGTTACTTTTGACACACTGTATATCGTTGAAATTGATCTCTTATTTTCACTATAATCAATTGACGCAAATTAATCAATATAATCAATGTTGCATCACTATATAGATAGTCATTTAGCCACACGAACCTGTCTCCTCTTTGAGTCGATGAGTTAGTTGGGTTATCTTGTTCTTTAGAACATCAAGGTTGCCATCTTTCCGGTAAATCTCGAGTTCCAAATTGTCAATTCGAGTTTGCATGTCCTGTAAGTAGTATCAATAATTAATTAGTAGAGGGGATAGTCTAGGGTATAAATTAAAGGTGGTGCTTATGAATATTAGTATAGGGGATAGACTAGGGTATAAATTAAAGGTGGTGCTTATGAATATTAGTAGAGGGGATAGACTAGGGTATAAATTAAAGGTGTGTGTTTATGAATATTAGTAGAGGGGATAGACTAGGGTATCAATTAAAGGTACGTGTTTATGAATATTAGTAGAGGGGATAGACTAGGGTATAAATTAAAGGTACGTGTTTATGAATATTAGTAGAGGGGATAGACTAGGGTATAAATTAAAGGTGGTGCTTATGAATATTAGTATAGGGGATAGACTATGGTATAAATTAAAGGTACGTGTTTATAAACAGTCATTTTGGTGAATATCATTTGTATAAAGACATAAAAACCATATAAACTTATAAATTGAAAATATTTCAAGAACAAAAAGTGTTTCAATTAATTTAATCGCTGTATAAAAGAGTTAATATTGATTTTTTTAATCGTCGAAATCATGGTATCACAGTGAGGTAACTCCACCTCCGGTTTAAGGAACACCTAACCAGCAATGTTAGCTCAATATATCGCCACAAGAAAAGATGCCAGGCAACTTTGGAAATTATTGTCAAAGACAGAAACATATAGGTCTTCGTTCTCAGAAGGCATGCTTATTAAAAGACTACAGTCTCCTCTAAATAAACAAATAGAAGCACACCAACACTCTGGCCTTATCTTTTAATGTCTCAGATTTTGCTTTGACAAACCTTTAATTTGGCCAACATCTTTTCAGCTTCAAGGGCCATTGTTGGATGCAAATCGGTGGCTTTCGAGGCTTGCTGACGCGTGGAATCATTAGAAACAAGTGGATGAACAGAGTTAAGGAAAGAGTAACTGGGTACCATATCTTTTTAATATACCTAAATTCAATTCCCTATGATCAATATCTGACTTAAAAAGAATAATCCGATACATAATTCAACTTAATAATTTACAAATCTATCACGAACTAAAAAATTGTACATAAAAAAGTAAGGGATGTGTACCTGTCTACTGCAACCCACGCGATAAGAACTACTTTAATTTAAGCACAGTGAGTAACATATTAATCAATTTTAAGTTATTTTAAAAGTTTAAAAAGGATATAGATGATTGTTCTCGAGTTCAAGTAGGTATATCTGTTGTTGAAGACTCTTGATGTATTCTTGTTCCAGAAGAGCCGTCGATCCCAGACTTTTGGACATTTTGCTATAAAAGTCACAAATAGAAGGAACTAGAATTATTATAATCGGTTCTCTTCTTTAAAGCAACACTAAATAAATTACTTCAAATATAATGACCCTGATAATAAGTCCACAAATATAAAAATATTCTAAATAGCAATACTTTTAAATACTATTTTTGTTATTATTTGATAAGCCAAAATCTACATTTCATTGCTAAATTTGCACCAGAAAAATAACTTTAAATAGAGAAAATTAACATTAAAAAGTGAAGCCAAAATTATCAAATTTTGTACAAGATTGATAAACTCCACTCTAAAGATTAGACCTTTTATCAACGATCAACGTTCATACCTTTTAAATAAGCCTTAATAATCTTACATTTTAAAATGACTTAAAGGTTAACAACGAATAAAGTAATATAATTTATTACTGTTATGTATTATATGCAATTAAATATAACTAAATCTACAATTTAAGACCTTAATTAAAACATTCATAAAAAAAGTTCTTTTTAAATTTTATACAACCAATTGCAAGAATATCACTTTTATGCTTTAAGTATGTATATTGTTTATATAATGAAAAATACTCGCATCGAATTATCAATACTCATACAAATGGACACTAATTTAAAATTGTAGATCACAAGTGGGGTTTAAACTAGAATCAACGGCTTGGGAGTCAGATGGGATTATCGCTACATACTCTCTAGATGCGGAGAAATCACCAGAACCAGTGAGATTGGCAGCCAAACGTGAGTTGGATCGATCCTTTTTAGACTTGTCCAATTCTTGGCTGAGTGTCATGCCGGACCCTAAATATGAGGAGCAGATGTTGAAATCGAGGAAAGATGCTAACTAAATTTTCTTATCATATGACTGGAAAATATATAAAAATAGTTCAGAAAATGGACATATTTAAAACATTTGCATATATTATGTAGATATAAAAAACATGAATGTTATGAAAGTATAACACTGTAAGGGTTTTCAATCAAAATTTTAATCAAAATAAAACTATCGTTTATAGATAAGAATTAAAATTAGTGAAGCACATAATTTGTTTTTATATATTATTTTAATAAGAAGAGTTTTAACTTTAATTGATTAATAAAATTAATAAATTATCAGCTAATTAATTAATTATTGATTGAGATTGATTGCAATTATGTAAGAAATTGAACAATGACGGAACAATGTGTAAAAAACGTATAATATACAGACAAGTACTGACTAGTGAACACGTAAATGTTTTGTTATGGATCTCGTTAAGATCAAAAACTAAAATATTAGTGATCAGATGCAAGCATGCTACTAATGTGAGATGTTAGGTGATGTGAACAACAAAATAAAAAATAATTGGCACTGATTACAATACCAAAGGAGAAAAAAGTAAATATAAGAGAGTAACAAAGAGAAGGCACAATGAGAGGAAATGAAAGAACACAAAAGGGAGAAGAAAGCAGGCCTTGCAAAGAGATATAACTATGGAAAAAGACAGAGTAGAGCTGAAGTGAGGACACAAAGAGGAAAGGCTATCAGAAAAGACCAAAAAGCAGTGAGAAAAGAGACTGAAGGAGATAGGAAGAGTTAGTGAGTAGAGGTTAAAAATGTATAATGGAGAAAGGGGAGAATAGAAAACACACAAAGAAGAGAAGAGAGAAAGGGAAGAAGCCTCACTGGATGGAGATGGAGATCGTGAGCGTAATGTGCTTCGCCAGTTGCCAACATTTGGGCTTGGATCATCGATCTCTCGAGTTATTGAAACTCCTCTGGAGTTATCCATTTTAGAACTTCCCTGTTCATGGAAAGTATTCATAAACAATAATGTTACCTAATAACTGACAATTAAAAATAAGGTATGTGTGTGCAATGACATCTAAATAACAAAGAAAATTGTTAATAACTTGCTTATTAAACAAGGGAATTATTATTATTATTAAAGTGAAACTTTTATGGAATAGGTACTTTGTTCAGAAGTCAAAAATTAGCGAAACATTGTTTTATACAAAGCAAAACAGATTTGGAATAAATATAATAACTATATGGGATGCCAGAAACAACAGAAATGACACTTGAAAACTATGTATACTTTAACCAGGGAAATCGTATTTACATGAATATTTGCATTTTATATGCATTTGTAAAAAAATATAAACAAATAAGACATTTAGTTGAACATCAAACATAGAATATTAAATTCACAGTGCATTTTTTCAAGATGAAACAAATGTGTATTATCAAAATTAAACATACAGAAGTTTGGTTGAAGTAAGATATTATATTAAACATTCATTTTAAATTAAAATGAAACTTAAAAATTTAATAAATGCAAATATAAACATTTATAGAGCATTAAAGAAAAACAACGAAGTATTTTCAAACATAAATCAATACACCAATAACAATACAAATTTATAACGCCAATAAAAACAAACAATGTTTTTAATAATTTACAGTGTAAAATGTTGTTTGGCTTCTATATTAAATTTTTCAATTTTTCAATATTTTAAAATTAATTATACAAAAACAAAATAAAACTTTAAATGCAGAACAATACATTTTTTATGTTCTCAATAAAAGGATATCTGTTCCCAGTCACTCAGTTTTTTGCTCGACTTCATGTGGTGTATCACAAAGTCCCATCTTAAGGACCTGTAATTTACACGCCTCACACATATCTGATTTATGACAAAATCATCTCTTAGATGTTAAATTTATGCTAAATACATGTTAAATTACATCACCTAATTTTTACTTGTTTTGCATTTATCATTAATTGGTTTAAATATAATCATCTTAAGTTAAACATACATAATTATGATTTTTCATATGCAGTTCTCGTCACAGTTTGGTCAACTCCAATATTAGTTCAATTAATCTATTGCATACTAATATACCTGTTTCTTTGTGTGTTTTATAACCCAGTGTCTATATTGACTGCAAACTTTTTTCAAAGTAAATTAATTCACTTTGGAAAAAATGTTTCCATGAGTTTTATAATATCTACAAAATTTATCTTTACATCACTGAAGACATTGCTAAATATCTTATCGTTTTTTATCTATTCTCATCTTAATTTCTGCAATATTCTTTATGCTAACTGTAGTTTCAACTTTGAAATTGCAATGCATTCAAAACTATTGTGCCAAATTTGTTAAAAGATTGTCATATATGCAAAACAATACTACAGGGATTTAAAAAAATGTATGCCACTAGCTATGCACAGATAAATTTTTTGTCAGAAATGGTCAGTCTTTGAATAGAGAGCCAGTTGCCTGTACCATCAACTTATGAATGTAGATTTTCTTTTGAAGAACAGTTTCTCAGGTATATCCACTTCTTATCTAATATTACTGTCTTCTTCTCTCCTTGCATACATCCAAAGAATCTCTCTTGAACACTCAACTCTGTCTTTGTTTTATTGAGAAATGGCACATATGTAGTACCCATTTGCAGTGTAGTACCTTTTTGTAACTTTTGCTAATATCCTATAAATTGAAGACTCATCAATATCAGTGAGACATTATATAGTTGCAGCAGATAGCATTAGATGAGTTTTATTCACATTATTATCATCGTTTGCGCGTTCTGAAAATTCTTTATGTAACGTTTTTGTCTCATCCCAATAATTTTCAAACTCCTTTGCAATCTGTTAAACTCTCCTGAAGCTCACCAGCTTTCTTTTTCCCAGCCTGTTCACAAGAATTCGATCAATTAAAGCACTGAAATAGTTGATTTAGGATAAAATTTTGATGCAAAATATTATATATTTTGTTAAACAACCTTCTAAAGAAGACTAAAGCTTGCTCTGAAAAACTGTATTTTAAAATCAAATAAATTCAAACAAAAATGATCCAACAAATAGAAAAAATAATTCTGAGATTGTGATATAAAGTTTCCACATCTTACTTGGAAGTAGAGTCATACACTATGTTATGTTTATATGCATACTCAAACTTGGTAAAATATTTTAAAACTATTTTAATAATTATTATATACTCTATTTTTCATAATAATCGCATGTTCTTCAATGAATGGTTGATGGGTATTGCTGTTGTTGTTGATGTCCAAACAACTATGAAGAACTGCAAATTGCAGATATGTCAAGTAAATGTGTTTTTCATTTTTTACTCAATTATAACTGCACCACATTATTGCAAGTTTGTTCACCAATTTGTTGTAAAATTCATGGAAGATGAGATTGAAAATGTCTGGTTCAAGCAAGATGGTACATCTGCCCACACAGCATTAGATACGCTGATGCTTTGGTAGCAATATTTTAGTCCATGTAAGGGGTTGTATCCTACACATTCTCACTCCTCACTCCTTACTTAAAAGGTGTTGTCTAAATAAACAATTGCCACAGACATTGCAAGATCTATAAGACAATATTTTAAATGAAATTGCCACAATCTCCAAGGAAACTACAAAATGTGTTAAAAAAGATCTTTGACTGAGCCCAAAAGTATTTAGAAGTTGGTGGATCAAACATCTTTTCTAACTCTGTATTATTAAAACTCTGCGATCAATATGCTGTTAATGTGAAGAATTGTAAGCTATGGTTCTTTAAATGTATATATTATTACTAAATAAAATTATGGATTGTGTGACTTTTGGAACACCTTGTTAATTAAAAGTAGGTTTATATGAATAATTTGGAGTAATATATTTTAAAATACTTATAATATATAATAAATCTCTAATTGTACTCTGTTTTTACTCTTCTATACACCCAACTAGAAAACTGTTTACATTTACTCTATATTTTTGTATAAATAATTAATATAGGATATAAAGGTACTGTTAAAAATATCTTTTTGATAGTGATTTCAAAATAAGAGTAAATAGAAAATGTAAGTTAATTATTTTATGTATCGTAGTTTAATTTGGAGGATAATTATATAATTTTATATATATTAACAGTAGTAGGAAAATCCACGACCAGTCTGAATTTTATTATAATTATAAAAGTGTATATTAATATTGATACTGTCTGTTATAATGGAACTTCCTGTCTAATAAGATAACAACTTTTATTATAATGGAACTCTGTATATGTGTTAAAATAGTTGGATATATGTTTATTAAAAAGTTTACAAACAGAGTTATAATGTGAAATTATGGTGTCATTTTTAACGTTCTCATTATAATTCATTTCTTCATTTTTTAATGTTTTTAGATAGATTATTATATATAATATATATATTATATATAATAATCTATCTAAAAACATTATATATTCTAATTTTATAAATGAATAGCATGTAATATATATTAAATATTATGACACTAAGTAACTAATTAATATATATTTATTTAATATAATGAATAGATTGTATATATATATAGGTATATAAAATAGGCAAGAAGTTATGTTATAATAGGATTGTGTCTTATTAGGCTAGAAGTTCAATTAAAATACTGATATCTACTATATTATATTAGTTTTAGTAATAATACATATCGTTTAGAGCTAAATACACCTAGTCCAGATATTATATATTGTTTAATGTATAAAATGAAGCCTAGGAAATCTAGCTCAAAGCTTATATTTCTAAAATTAGAAATTATTATTATAATGTACAGTCAAATATTATTATACTTATAGCCTGTTTATTTGGTTTACTATATAGAATTGGTTATTCTATACCTGTAATTAGGTCCTATTTTTTTCTATATTAAACCTATTATAAATCAGTATTAATATAGCAAACACTTATAATATATACAGTAACTTCATACAGGATCCTAATACTAAATAGCTACTATACAGCTGCAGCCGAAAGTCACTGGACATGCACAACATTTAATGTTATTAAATTTTGTTTTAAGGTTATGTTATATTATGTTGAATATACTATTTATATAATCCTTTATATAATTAAAGGATACTATAAACATACTATAAGATAAAATAAAAAATATGACATTACTTGACATATAAAGAAATAGTGTGCAGAGAATACAGGATATATCTGCTATATCTGCTATATCTGGCTAATATATAGTTATATATACTAGTATGACTGGTAAAAAGTGTATGAATATATATTGAGTTATGAATTCACTTATTATATCCCTATAATGAGACAGACATCAGGGGCATATCTAGGGTTTGACTAGGGTAGGTGTGCAGTTCTATGATGGGGGCCATCAAAACTAAGTTAATTTAGGTAAGTACCACTTACAGTTGTTTAATACTAAAATAGGTATGTTTGTTTTCATCAAACACAAAGTTTTATTACTCTAAACCTTAATAAGTATAATATAAACCATATTAAATAATATGTACAGGTATGTTATACATAGATGATATGGATGTTCAACTTCTTCTGCAAGTTTCTGGTGTTGGGAGATCTGGTTCAAAATGTTGAAGGATGGTTGCAATCTTATTGGAATCAAAGCATTGGTTTATGTTTGAAGGCAATAGAGATAACCCAGACATGTCATGGGTGTAGAAAAAACAATACTGTACCTACTGTTTCAAATGCAGCAAGAAAAGCTGAGTTTGTGATATTTCTGACATGGCCATAAGCTTTTGACAAAGTTTCTCTATCCCATGTGTTCAGGACCCTGAAGACATATTTGTCAAGGCATTTGACTAATAGCTCATAGATTTGATGGATGTCAATTAAGATTTGATGCTTTTCTACACAATGTGTAGTACAAAGTGTCATTGACTTTTTGACATAGTATTAACATCCAGACTGTTGCCATTCCTATTTGTCAGTTGTCTATAATATCAGTTCTAGATAAGTGGATTTAAATCTGATTTCTATATTACATATAATAGTATATAGGGATGTATAACCCAGGATTTGAGAAGGGGTGTACTCAGTCTATGAGGGGCCCAGTTAAAATTCAATCTCTAGACATGCATGGTGAGGTGCTTACCCAAGCCTATTATATTTCTTTGCTCAAGCCTATAAATTGGCATAAATATATAGATTTATAAACTAAAAATACATTTAAAACCATTATAAATCTCTATCTATTTATTAATAAGGGCCCTCCCAACAAGGTCCCTTTCATTATTTCATTCTAAGGGGCCCATCTATAGCTAGATGGATGGTGGGCTCTTCTATTATTTCATTGCAAAGAGTCCTATAACTGGAAACTGGAAGGGGTGTATGTGTCCTGTGCACTCTATGCTGTATAGGTATATATTACATACCTATATTATCAAGTTTGAGTGGTATAGGTCCCTGGAATAATAAAAAAACAAGTTGGATGGGGCCTATAAACAGAGGATTGGTGCATGTACTCTGTGTGCATATAACTGGATATGCTACTGGTCCTAGACATTTTGAATTCTATATATATAAACATATATATAACATTTATTTTAAGTGTATATCTGATAATACAATCATTATTATAAATATCAATATGGTATATATTGTTTAGTTGAAGGTGGTTTGTTATAATGGTATTGTTATTGCCATTGGTGTTTGAATGTATAGTATAGTATATGAACTATTATTAAATTGGCAAGGTTTAACCCAGAAAGGTTTTACTTTTATTTCAATTTTTTTAATAACAAATTTACAACCATAAATAATTGCATTATATAATATGTGTATATTTAATTTTAAAAACTAAAATTGTTAGATTTTTAAGTCAAAGAATGATATAAACTGTGTCTGTAATTCCTATGGCGGCTAGGGGCAGATCCAGTGGGGGTCCAAAGGAGCTAAGGTACCCATAACCCCCCCCCCCCCTAACTGGATGATTATGTTTGTGCATAATCTAATATATAAAATCGCCTATATGCAAAAATAACAAAAGTTCTATTAGATCATAAAATGGGTTTAAAATTAATTATACCTATAGATATTATATTAATAAAAAATGTATGTAATTATTATTTTTAAAGTTTTGTCCACATATAAGTTTTCACAAAATTACTACATCATAATTGAGAGGAAAGTGAGGTAAGAGGAAATAGCTGCCATAAGGCACCTAATTTACTTCAAAGCCTAATTTACTTCTATCTCAATACCAATTAATATCATAGATATTGCATTATACTGGTAGAGCTAGATATGCAATCTAAACTCACCTTACTAGAAATGAAACATAGGAGCTGCTGTCTGGAAGGAGGGTCACATTTATGAGACATTCTTTGATTTCATAAAATGCAATATTTAACAGGAAAAGTGGTTGCTAATGTCATTATGAATACATTACAGAAAAATGGCTTAGATTTGATGAATATGCGTGGGCAATGCTATGATGGGGTAGGCAACATGGCTGGGTGCAAGTCAGGTGCTGCTGTGACTATTACACAACAATTTCCAAAATCATTAAACATACATTGTAACATACATGTCCTTAATCTAGCAATTATGGGAGCCTGTAAAGAAGAATCTGTTTGAAATCTTATGGGTACCATGATGGAGATTTGTATTTTCTTTAAATACTCACCGAAAGGATCACTGCATCTTAAACAGATAATTGAGAATGGTTTGCCAACAAGTTTGACAAAAAACTAGTTGATCTTTGCAAGACACACTGGTCAGCAAGGCATCAAGCTTTTAAAACCTTGGAGTTATGCAGCCATGTTGTAGAGACCATGCAAGCCATATTGAACAACTCCACCAATTGGAATGATGAGCCAGTAAGTAAGGCATCTAGTCTACATACTTGAAACCATAACTACATTTAAGTTCATATACACCTTCATTACATGCCACAGTGTACTGCACTACCTGCAACTTCTAACCATCAGTCTATAAGGACGTTGTATGGATGTTTATGTTGCTACAAAAGAGATAGATACTGTCTTAGCAATGCTGACAGACCTTTGGACCCATGTTGATACTGTGGCTTCCACCTGGTACCTCAATTCAACATAATTAGCAAATGCAATCAATGCCCCACCACCTACACTCCCTCGTCATTGTGGTCGTCAAGTTCATCAAGACAATTTGGATGCAGCTGATCCAGAAGAATACTTCAAATGCACTATTGCCGTACCATTTCTGGACCATATTGTTTCTGAAATGCAAACATGTTTCTCTCATATACAGTGCACAATAACCAAATCCATATTCATGCTTCCAACTGTCATGAAGAAAGGGTGGGAGGAGAACAGGAAAGCATTTGCTAAGTTTCAAGGAGAATTACCATCACTAACCACATTAGATACTGAATTGGCTTGATGGGCATCAAAGTGGAATAATGTTGATGTGTTACCAATGTCAATTGAGATGCTACAAATGTGTTCTATCCAAATGTATCCCAATATTTAGCATCTTTTGACAATTCTTGCAACCATTCCAGTAACCAGCTGTGAGTGCAAATGGTCATTCTCCCAACTACACCTTTTAAAAACTTATTTACTCTTGACCATAACAGATGAGCAAAATTCTAATCTGGCATACCTATTGTAATATTACATCAATTGCAATATTTTGACTTGGTTCACATTATGACCAACTTTGCACATAGAAACCCACACTGTATGACTATTAAATATTATGTATGATAAGAATTATTTGCATACAATTAAATCAAATGTTAGCTCTATAAAGTACTATAATCAACATTTGACAATTTGCATTTATTTGTCATGTTATTTTCTTTATTATAGACAGTGTTAACAGAATTGTCCTACATGCTACATACAAAAGTGTTACAATTTATATAATGAATATTATTAAATAAAGTGTTTATATTATCAAAGTTGGTTTCTTTCAAAAATGAATTTATTTTTATAGTTTTAAGGTATTTATCAATAAAATAAATATATTATAAATATTGAAAAATGATAACATTTAATTTTAGATGTTTTATATACATACTTTACTGGATACTTATGTTCTATATAGTTTAATATTGTATTATACTTTGCATATATATACCATTACTTACTAAAAATGAAATATATGTATTCTGTATCCATAATTTCATAGATTTCATTTCTATAGAATGTTTGTGTTGTAGTATTGTATTGTTAATTATACATACTATGTAGTAGGTATAAGTACATAAATAGTTTATGAAGCTAAAATAATAGATTATTTAAAAAATGTAATATGATTTTGTATAGCCTTTTGTCATATAATAATAATAATGTTTAAAACTTTTTTCATTGTTTATTTTTGTATTCATTTCCAGATTCATCAAGAAATCAATAATAGGTACAATGACAATCTTGGTATCAAAATGAAGCTTATCAAATTCTATTATACAGCCGTGGCCATGGGTATCCGGACAAAGTGAAAAAACGTGTTTTCTTTGATTTAAAAAATATATATGCACTAACCCGTTACTTTTCTTTAAGAATAATATGGATATATGATGTATTATACGCAATATACTTGATAAACACTCATATACCTATCCAGAAGAAAAAAATCAGACATAAGTGTATTCCTCTGTATATTGA
>JAYRBW010099182.1:9208-19837 GCA_036023295.1 Invenusta paracnida
CAAAAATATCTATAAGTATTAAACAATAAAAAAACAAATCAACAAAAATGTATTTATCAGTGAGTTTTGGAATTTTGTTTAGACCATGCTCTGCATTAAAATTTTTTTATGGAAATTTTCAAAATGGCATTTGGACTCAGATTGTTTCTTTGGTTCGATTTTTTCTTTGTCTTTTAAAAGAAGCTCCAGTTCCTCCTCCTGTTCTTTAATTTTCTTCAAAGCCACTTCTTGAAGTTTCATTAATTTAGCTTTTTGGGTTAAACTGATTTGGGATTTCAACTTCCTTAGCAGTCATGCCTTTTGACCAATTGACCGCTTTTGTTCTTGTATTCATTTGTTATAAGCAGCATGAACATTGGAAGCCTTTTGTAGCAGTTTTCCTATAGTATAAGTACATTTATAGGAATATGCATAAAAATCGTATTATTTAAATTATTAATTATTATATTAAATCTGATCACTCAGAATTCGGGTGAAGGGTTCAAAAATCAGGTAAGTTAAATGAAAATTTGGGTGAAGAATTTGGGTCTACGTAGCTACACTGAATTATTGATTTATAAAAACACCAAATAAATGTTATTAACATGTTTAGCCATAGAAATTAATTTGTAGTTGTTGCTATATTGATTTGAAATTATATATTTAAAATCTGTATACATTACATACCTACATAATAAAATTATTACTTCTAATAAGTTGATGATAACAAGTTACAAGAATGCAATGGAAGTACAATGCATGTTAATTGAAAGATATAGGAATGATGCAATAAATCAAAAGACAATTAAAAGAACAAATGAAGCATTTGATGCAACTGGAAGTGCTTATCTAAAGAAGCCACCAGGAAGACCTAGAACTGTATAAACTGAAGCAAATAAAACCATTATTCATGATCAGCTTAATAACAATAAATGGAACCACCTATTACATGTTGACTTTCTCAGATTACAAATATCAGTCTTCATATAAAGACTATCCTAAAAGAAATTAATTGCAAACTTTATATATCTCTTGTTTGTATCAATCCCATAATGATGAATTTTGATAATCGAATTAAAACTGATGACATTATTAAGTTATGTGATGAAGATCCTGGAATGATCGATTCAATATTATAGAGCAATGAAGCTAAATTCAGATTGATTGGATATGTCAATTGCCATATAATGTGTCATATAGTCTGGCACAAACCCTAAATTCAGTAGAGATTATCATGATTTTATAACATTTAGTATTATGGTTAAGGCAGGGATCTCTTCTAAAGGCATTGTTACTATTAGACCTGTATTCTTTGAAGAAAAAGTTAATGGGAAAAGTTATCTTAATCAATATTTTGCAATAACATATATTTCCACTGGCTGCAGAAAACAACCAGTGATGGTTCATGCAGGATGGAGCCCATGCCCACTATGCAGCATGCTTTGGATGTGCAAAATGTGCTAGAAGACTATGTTCCAAACGATTGAATGAAGAGGTCCAAATGAAATTGGCTCCATGGTCACACAACTTAATTTCAAGTGACTTTTTCTTATGGAGCTATCTTAAATATAAAGTTTATGCACAACAGTGAAGAACTTCTACTAATTTGAAGAATTGGAAGAACTATTTATTTGGAAGAATTTGTGAAACTTATAGTGGAAATGTTTATGAATTACTACATCTGTCAGATTGTTATATAGCAATCTGACAGATGTAGTAATTCATTTATAAATCCAGTAATTGCTAAAATCATAAAATAATATAAAAATTGTTGGATTCATTAAGGATTAAAAATTAATTGAAAGTTAATAAACCTTGATGAGTTTAAATAAAAACAATAGAATAAAGCAGAAATAATTTATAAATTGTAATAAATACTAAATGTTAAATATAGAAAATTCAAAATTGTGCAAGAATGTAGCATTTAATAGTTAATTTTCAATCAATTACACAAAAACCAAAAGTTGACTAATAGAAAAATGATTTATTCAGAAAATTGAAAATGTGATGTTTAATCAATTTAATATGAATACATTTTATTAATATAAGTAAATTTAAACAAATGCTGAAATGGTTAATGAACTCAGAATTTTAATGAATGTTAAAATGGTAAATGAATTCAACATTTAAATAAATGAAGAAATGTTAAATGAATTTACCATTTGCATAAATGCTAAAATGGTTATTAACAAATTAAGCATTTAAATGAATTTTAAAATGGTTAAACTAATTCATCATTTGAATGAATGCTGAAATGGTTAACAAATTCAGAATTTGAATGAATGCTTTGATGGTAAATAAATTCAACATTTGAATGAATGCTGAAAAGGTTAACAAATTCAGAATCTGAATGAATGCTAAATTGGTTAATAAATTCAGCCTTTTAAATAAATGAGCTGAAATAGTTAACATATTCAGCATTTGAATGAATTTTGAAATGGTTAATCAACTGAGTAATACTGAAATGGTTAATGAATTCAGTATCTGAATGAATGCTTTTAGATGACAGCACATACCTAAACTCAATATTATATATGTCTAATTTGAATAATAAATATAATTATATTAAAAAAAACTGATAAATAAAAGTTGACAGATATTACTTTATCAAACATAGGCATAATATTATTAAACAAAATTGTTTTATATGTCCTATTAGTCATGCAAAATAGAAAATTTTTATATATATTTAGTAATGCATACTACAGGGTGTACCAAAAGTAACGCAACTATTTTCAATAAATTTATTTAACAAAATACTATAGTTAACTGCAGAGGCAATCATTATTAGATCGATAGTTCATCGGACTGTGATTGGCTGTCTGCTAGCATCTCTCTGATGAGATTAGCTCATTCCCTCCGCACACTCACTGACTCACTGCACTGACTGCAGCAACCAGCGCTTGACTTATAGCAAGATTGTTATATTGTTCAGTAATAATGCAACGTCTTACTAAGGAACAGAGAATCTGTGCTGTGAAAAGTTATTATAAAACGGGAACTTTTGCCGAAGCCGCAAGAACTGTTGCAGCTGATTTTGATCGTCCTGTACCTGAAAAGTCAACAATAAAAAGGCTAATTGAAAAATTTGAGGAGAATGGTTCCGTTTTAGACAACCTTAGAAGTGGGCGACCATCCATTGCAAAAGATCCTTTGTTTCAAGATTCAGTAAGAGCTGAAGTTCAAATTGAGGCTCCAATGTCTTCGCGGAGAGTAGCAAACCAATTAGCTGCTGCTGGTGATGGCCCTGGACATTATGAAGTCTCGCATAATACAGTCTACCGATGTCTTAAACGCATGGGTTTGAAGCCATACATCCCACGTCTAATGCATGGTCTCCATGAAGACGACCCTGACCGGAGGGTTGAATTTGCTGAGCAATTCTTGGAAATGGTTAATGATGATGAGTCTTTTGTTGATCGAATTATCTGGTCGGATGAAGCAAGCTTCAAGCTGAACGGGCACATCAATCGACACAACTGTGTTTATTGGCGAGGTGAGAATACTCATTTGAAAGTGGAACAAGAGGTCAACCTTCCAGGTGTAATGGTATGGTGTTCAATTTCGTCCACTGGTATTATTGGACCTTACTTCTTTGAAGGCAGTGTCACCGGTCTGTCGTATCTCAACATGCTCAATGATTGGTTTTTGCCTCAAATTACAAACCAGTTACACGATGGGCACAACTTAATTTTCCAACAGGATGGAGCCCAGCCACATTATTCCTTAATCGTACGTGCTTGGCTTGATACCAATTTTCCTGGTGCATGGATAGGAAGGCGTGGATGGTTAGACTGGCCTGCCCGATCTCCGGATCTCACTCCACCAGACTTCTTCCTATGGGGTGTCCTTAAGGATAGAGTGTATGGTCAAAAACCACGAACGATCCAGGAACTCAAAGACGCTATCAGACATTCTGTACAAGACATAAATGTTGAGTTGTGCCAGAAAGTTTGTCGTTCTGTGCCTGCTCGCCTGAACAAGTGTATCCAACAAGAAGGTGGCCATTTTGAGATGCTTGACTAGATGCTTGATTTGCTTGTTAAAACATACATACTTATTAATATTGTTACCCCGAGCGTTTATTTACTTATTAATATTGTTACCCCGAGCGTTTATTTACTTATTAATATTGTTAAACAGTATTTTGTTAAATAAATTTATTGAAAATAGTTGCGTTACTTTTGATACACCCTGTAGACGGGTGAGACGATTTAAAGTTAGGCAACTCATCAAAGTCGAGAAGATCATTAAAAATGATCGAATTCCGCGTTATAGTCACTGTCAGTATATTGATGAAAAGAGACGAGCGTACGACCGTTCACTAATGAATTTACGAGCAGAATGAGCTGTAACATAAGTGCACGCCCCTTATAATCTCGCACAGCCATATCATTGATTGAAGCCTTACTTGGTGCTCATTGGTCGAGGGAGTGGGGGCAGGGGTGATTTACCAAGTAAATAGTATGACCAATCTAGCTATTTTTGCTTTTATGATGTAGAAATCATCCCGAAAGCAAAATGACATATAATAATAAAATAGTAATGTTTATTTTCAAAAAAGGTAAATTTCATTAAAATTAGATAAAAAATAGATAAACTGATCTGTTCTTTAATGTGCCAAACCGTAAAATGGTCATAAAAATGAACGCTCCAATTTTAAAATTGCTATCGGGCATTTTTAGAATACTGATATATTAATCTATCAAAAAATAAAAATGGTTTTCTCTTCCACTTATTTCAAAGTTGTCTAGACTATATTATGTTTTGCACACTCTGTCATCTTTATTTTATGTCTGCAGTTAATTTTATTTATTTATTTGATTGATAAATTTTGTATTGATCAATTATCTTCTCACAGGTGATTGGATCGCGCTTGTTTGAAGAAAATTCCCTCAGAAGCAGCGCTGATACGGATAGCTTTTTCCACTGTCACCGCATTGCAACAGCTAGTAATCAAGGCAACAACAATTATCACCGAACAGGGGCACAACCACCGACACCTCCATTGGAACTGAGGGAGGAGAAGAAAGTAGAAGATGGAGGTGGTGATGGTGGCGGTCTTGAGGATGTCCGGGAGACACCCAGAGAGGATGAAGAGGCGAGGAGTGTTTTGTCTGCAGAGAATATGCCGTCTAGAACGTCAGGAGCAAGTTTTCTAGGGGATCAGAAAGCATCGACAATTGCTAGAACGGTACGATCGCCTGTTGCTACTGAAAACCAAGACCTACAAGGTAAGGACTTCGGAATATCTGGTCTGATTACTAAAAGTTTTGCCTATTAACTTTCCATAATAATCATAAACTGGTAATAATAAAATAATAATAAATGCGCTTTTAAATAAGAAGTACGTTTGATGCAGTGGTGAACCTGCTCCTATATTTCGTGTGTTTTCTGTATATTTGTTGTGCCGCTTATATTCTCATATTTCCTAAATTTCTAAGGAAATTCCTATATTTTTGGAAGCAATTGTATCAACCCTTTGATTGTTATCATTTTTAAGTTTTATTAAAAATGGAAAACAATTTGTAGGGGGTAGGGAGGTTCTTCAATAACTTCTGACTCACCTGCTTTACTCATTCGCTATTTTTATTGAATTTATATAAAAATAATTGTAAATATAAAAATTTAAATGTTATTAACTAAACTGACTAATTTTACTTAGTCGTCCTTAAAGTTATGTATTCTATATAATTGATGCGTATTTATGCATCTCTGACTAAATGTATCTGTATGCGGTGAATATTTTATCATAATGATTATTATTTAAAAATGATATACATTATAGTTATACATATGTGCTTATCTATTATATCACAAGTTTCTTAGCTATGTAAAAAAAATGTTGACTGACTTAATAAAATCAACTTCAAATTGATAAATTAAAGCTGTTTAGTGCTTGATTTATTTATTATAACTGCAAACTTTGTAATTAATTAAGTTATATTTGTTTGTATAATATTCAAGTGTATATAATTTGCCCGGGGAAGATATCGTCTCATTTTATAGGCATACGAGTATTATTGTTTATTATTTTGTTAGAAATATAATAAAACAGTCCAAAATACTCTATTAAAATGTATTTGTGCCTTTTAGAGATCCATTCTCTAGTCATAGGACTAAACTAATGAGATACGAACAACAAATTGCTTAGAACACGATTGCAAATATTGTGCAAACAACGCTTCTAAAACTATTAATGCATTTAGCAATAATCAAGCAGCTAAGAATCTATATAAATTTAACATTTGACAGTTTAATACGAGATTTAGAAGTAAATAATCAAAACTGTCGGAAAATATGAGTTAATTATAAAGAAAGAACACTTAAACTAAATATGGTTCTCGTATAAAACTATATTAGTTAATTTTGTATCGATATTATTATATGCTTGTTTATTGCTCATTGCATTAACAGGTTTAGAAGTATTGCTTTTACAATATGTGCCTGTGTCTCATTATTTTAGTCCAATAGTTTTGGAGTGACCTCCAAAAGTTATATCAATATGGTACAAATGTATGTTATTGCAATAATTAAATTAAATTAATTTTATTTTATAATAATATTCTACACATGGAAAACCTCAAGTATATATTTGTAAAAAATAATGGTTACAATTTAATGCACAATAACTAAATAACTAATGCAATTTAAACTATAAATAACGCTTCTATATATGTTTTTGTTTTAAAAATGCCTATATATATGATGAGGAACAACGGTATCACTCCTGGTCTAGTGATGTTATTAATCAAACATTTTAAGAATAAAATGAAAAGTCAGAAGTTCACAAAAATTGTATGTGGGATTTAAATTACATTTATAATTAAAATGTTTTGATGAAGTGACTGGCTATATAAATATAACACATATAAATGGTGACTAAGTAATAATGATCTATAGTGATCCATACGAGGAAATTAAGTAAAATAATTAGATAATTGATCGGAGCAAGTTGCTTTCTCAAACTTTCTTCAATTGTATACAACGAGTTGTTATCAAATTTTCTCGTAGACGGAGAATTTTCATATTGTTTGTAACATTAATTATTTAATTACATATGTATTAGTAATCTAATCTAATTGTATTGGTGTAGTTTTATTTATAATACGACTTTATTATGAAGTTAGAAGAACTTAATCTATTCGAAAAATTGGATAACATTACGAGTATTTTAGTTCAATTATAAATATTTTTGAAATAAAAACTCTAAAAAAGATGTAAGAAATCAAATGCATGGTACTAAGTCTGTCTGTGTTTAATGTAAAGAAGTTCTTAATTTTCTTAATATATCTTAAAGGTGACACATGGCTTTATTATACACTATATCAAGGAATATACCATGCAATCATTTTAACAGCTTGTTACTATAAGACTATATTTATTATTACATAATATAGTTTGTCTTTTCTATTTTTAATGTTAACTCTTTTTTGCACAAAATATTAAGTTTACAAAATAGATTAACCCACCGAATAGTAAGAATTTTATAAAGTTACTACTTTTCAATATATTAAGTAATAAGCTATGTATATTGAAGATATTGTTAGAAAAATTTACTATGTGTTTACAATAATATTGCACACTATTTCATTTGTATAATTTACAGATATTTCATTATTTGAAAATGCTCGATTAACAGCATCATTTAGTATACAATTTGGCTGTGCATAATCAAAAACGCCCTATCTCGATTTTGTATATTGTTGAATAAACGAAATTTTTTATTCTTATAGACCAATTATTTTAAAATTATTTATTTTCATGTCCATTTATTTTGAATATGCATTTGAGACTAATTTTATGAAGAAAATCCTAATCAAAAGCAGGCATCTGCTTTCTTTAAATACATTTTTATGCACTGTCCGAGCAAAATAAATATTTTTGATTATAAATAACGATTTTGTAAGATTTTGATTATCTACTAATTAATTTATCACTTGAATATATTTGATACGCTAAAAATATGATTACTATATTCGATAGTTTTATACAAATTGTGTAATAAACAGTAAATTACACAATAGAATTTGAATTGTTTATTTTTATTGAAAAATGCATTGTTTCTTAAATAGTTAACACCACAAATTGCACAGCCGAATTATACCTGTCAACTGTTTATTTGTGTGTCAATATTTCAGACTTTGATGGCTGTGATTTGAGTGACAATGAATTTTCCGTCGATGATGTCCTAATTGGGCTTCGACAGAGACGACAGCATTGTCTTGAGGTTCTTCGGCGAGTCCCTGTTAACTACTTATCAACTAAAGCATTTATTATTCCATAAATTTTGTTTTAGTTGGCAGGCCAACAAAAACATCTTCAGTTTCGTAATATACTCGATATTGGTACTAGTTCATACTATTTTTATTAGACAGTTAGAACATGTTAATAATATACATTCATTTTTAAAGATATTATTTGTCTCTTAATTTAATTTTAATATAAAATTTCCACTATTACATAAATATTTATTGTTCTTATTATATCTATAACCTCTTTCACTTTTATCTAATTTGTTTGATAAAACTTTGAATATTAGATGTTCATTATAAAATATTTATATATATAATACTTGTAAATTATACTAACGTATGGTTTATCAATTAAATAGCGATAATTCAGAGCATAGAGTAATTATACATAGAGTTTCGATTCTTATTGATTTAGTATGCAGTTTTATACTACTATTCGTCTACCCAAAAGCTTTTGCAAAGTACTGTTTCTTAAATTCACATAAATTAAATCATTTATGCAGTAAAACAGTTTTAGATACACTGGCAATGAATTATATATTTCAGACAACTTACGTATGTTAAAATTGTATGAATATGTATATTGGCTCTTAGAATGAATGTAATAAAAATATTTAAAACTACTTCAAATCTATCCATTCATATCAAATTCATTAAAATAAAACAATTTTATATTGACAAAACTGAACAACGTAATGCATATGAAATCATTATGTGTAATTACTCTATGATTCAGAGACTAAATTCTATTTCAAATCTTAAGTGATTTTAAATTTTGAAAATGTGTTCAACAAGCAGACTTTTAGTTCGAATTAGTGTCCATTATGTAATAATTCTAACCAAACAGTCAACAGTGAGAACGTGCAGTCATTTCTATCAATCAATACAAAATAATAGACTTTTAAGCAAAGTATCGTTGTGTTAAATGCACTATATTCTGTTACATAGATTTCATAATTTTTACGTTTTATTTGATACTCATTTATTATCTTTTCATTCATTTACTTTCAGTCAATTAGATACTTTGATCGATGAAAAGGAACAAGTTTCATAGAAAATGGACCATAAATAGTCATCTAAAAATAGCTCACTGACATATCCGACTGTAAAAAGTTCAGTATATACAGTATTAAACAATATTTAGCAGACTAATTTTTACGCTCACTTGATTGAAAATATAGTTAATTTAGTTGATTCCTGTAGTTTTTGTGTGCTTTAAAGATCACACATCGTTACATATTTACATAGTGTACACTACATTGAGATATTTTTTGTTAAATTCATGTTGTATATTCTTGAAAAAAGAGCAGACTTATTATCTAAACATTCAACTTGAACTTTGTTGTAAATATATATATTTATTGTTTTTACATATTGCCTCATTGAATACAACAATACTAATTATTTGATTCTTTTCTTTTCTAAAAGAACATTTGAGAACAATCATCATTAATTAAAGCTGGACTTGTATTGATTTATATTACTTATCAATATTTCATTATATTTTGCATATTTAATCTTAGTGAATATTTCATTTTAATCTTTCTTAGAGACATTTTATATCCATATATTTAATTATAATATAAATAATAAATTTCAATTTTTATAATATTAAGAATGAGTTGCTTTGTTTTCAATCTGACTTAATGAATATTGTAAACAGATGCATTGTCGCTATGTTTAGATGTAAATGAAAATAGAAAGAGTAAGTCTATAAGTTTTAACTCTATTAAATTTAAATATAAAATAATTATTAATATCGCAATAATGGGATGAATGCTTATTTTTAAATTATAATAAAAATATTTACAATTTTTGAAAATAACTACATTGAATTAATTTAATAAATTACCAAAGCCCTCAAACCAAGATCCCGGGTAAGAAACTGTGACCTTAAAACTTGCAGCCTCAAAATAGCGATTTATGCATGATATCTAACCTTTACTTTTAATCGATGTCAAGAACAGTAAATGACTAGCAGTATAAGAAATTTACATATCAGGTATAAAGAACATTTTTCTATCCGAATTAGCTCTTTTTTTAAACATTAGTTACTTTGTTAATCTAACTTTTTTCCAAACATTTTAGCTATAAGAGAATAATGTTTTTAATCTTTGCTTTAAAGAAGCCATATTGATTTTTAGATTTCCCCCCTCGATCAATAATAAGACTCATTTTTGTTTAGATATTGTTAACAAATCGTTATTGGCTACTTGAGTTATTATAAGTTATTGTGATAGCCCGTTAACAGAATCCGATTAATTTATAATATGCATTAATATCCCGTTACGATAAGATAAGAAATCAAGTCACAAGTGTATTTAGGAAATATTTATTTAGCAATAATCATATCTTAAGTTAGCTAAAACTAATATGATTTATTCTAATGATGGTG
>JAYRBW010099193.1:0-19837 GCA_036023295.1 Invenusta paracnida
TTGTTGCTTCACTTCTTTAAGTAGTCAACTTGCCAATCAAGGTTCTTCCATTTTTCTTTTACATTTCTAATTTATTCTTTAATTGCTTAAATTGGTTCTTTCGTTATGTTCATTTTATTCTCCGTAAATCTCACTTCTTCTGTCAATCTGTAATAATTACATTTTGTATGCACTTTTAAATTTACACATGAAGAATATTGGACGTTCGAAAATAACAATATTGTTTATTTTTCTTTCTTTTTTATTTAAATCGTTCTCGCTACCATAATTCAATTTTCATTTTAATCGAAATAGTATCTTAAAAAATGCGCTATTTTTTGGATTATAATATTTCAGCATAAAATAGTTATATTTGTTTATTATACATATTTATTAGAAAATTACTTTTTCCGCATTAAATGTTATTGTTAGTTATATTATTGCGGCTCAATACGTTTCATGATTTGCATTTCTAGAAATGCTCCTATGAATATAGGAGTATTGTTAAAGAGATGTTTGGTACAAAAAATGTCAAGAAGTAGACATATAAATTGTTTTCTGATAATAAAATAAAATGTTTTATATTTAGTACAAAACGTTTAACCGCTCGTAATTCTTTGAAAGGCTTCAATTTCACATTTGTAAAAACATTTACTTCATTTTTATTTTTTAAATAAAAAACATGTAGGTAAAAATGACTCTAGCGTCTGTAAACTAACAAAAAAATAAATATACCTTAGTCGAGAACTTTGCATTTAATTGTATTTATTATTCATATTTTGTGTATTAACGATACTGTATATATATATATACCTATTTCTAATGTCTTATCTCCACAAAACACTTACGTATATTCTAGTTATATATATAACTAGATATTGTTCAAAATATAACAGTATCAAATTCAAAAGAGCTTCAAAATATCTTGCTACATAATTATATATGTCAGTTACTAAGTTTAATGAAATATAAGTCGGCGATATAATAACAGTCAATTTATTACAATTTTATTTTGAGTATGTCATAAAAAGAAATTATTTAGAGAAAAACTCTAAAAACTAGATTCTGTAAAATGAGATGAAATTTACGTGGATATTCTTAAAATATAAAACCTTTGCATTAGCATAGCATGTTTACTCTAAATGAAGAAATCACGCTGCTTGATACGCATATTATCGATACTATAAATATTTATTATCATGAACAGTTCATTGACATATTCAGATTTACGTAAATTACTCATTCTCTGAATTTTTTAAATTTGAAATGCTAGCTTTAGTGTGTAACACAATATTTGATTAACGAAATTACAATTATATCTGAAATAACGTTAAATTATTATTTATAAATTATTTAATTTAATTGTTACAAAAGTCATATCCTACGAAAAATATATCATTATGTAAACATTTCCAATATACACTTATGAATTTCCATTTTGTTGTGCAATGTTCTATATCTAGCAATTAAAAATGTAGTTATTACATATAACTTTTTAGTTTAGTCCGCAAAATAACAGTTAAATATTTATATTTTTAAGTGAAATAATTTATTGCACAATATATGAATCTATAGTTTATAAATTAATCGGCCAACTTTTGTTTAATTGACGCTAATTGTATAATTATCTTTTTATTTATTTCGATATGCCGTTAGTTTGTTTATATTCATTGGTCTAACTAATACCCAAAAACGATGTACAATTCATCATAATAATAATATAATAATTCATATTTATCATATCATTGTCAGACTGATAGGCACGTTTATAAATTTGAGAAAATATTCTCACAATTTAAAAAAGGGAACAGTTATTTTTAACATTTACATATTTCGAAACGCAAAACTATATAGATAACGAATGATTATTTTAATAGAGTAAGTCTTCTAATACATTTGCGCATATTTTATACTACACATTTTGCAAGTTAATTGTGATAATGTCTACCGTATATCAGCCAAAATATCAATATTGAAAACTTTAAAATATACAAATTCCGAAGTCATGTACTAAGATATAGTTTTCGCTTGTACAATTTACTCTATTAAAAGGTCTTACTCCATGTTTTACGTCGGGATATTGAATAGTTTAAAATCCAGCGGGTTAAATAATGTGGGAAAAGTAAGAGACACGTCTGTGTTCCATATTTAACCAGAACCGAAAGCATGTTTCACACATATTTGACACATATTCCGTTGTTGAAAGACTCGGACTTTGTACCATTTACAAATTGCTAAATATAGACCCTCCGGCAAACGTACCTACATACATGTACATGTTCGTAACAAACCTCTCTCTTCATTCGTACTTTCATATCTAACTGTATGCAGGCACTGATAATTAATAGTCTTTCTAGAATTGCTCTTACAAACAATAGTCTCATTTCATTCTTTCATATATAGCTCAAAGTAAAAGAATTCTAAAAATAAAATCATAATTAAGAAATGCAAATATCAATTTAAACGTAATTGAAAAATCCATATTTTATGCTTTCTTTCTACTAGAGTCGTCTTAAACCACATAACTTATCGATTGTCTTGTTTTGAATTGGAAGCGGTCACTGAGCTGGATAGCTTTGTTATAGCTGCTAATAATTAAAATGCTTAATTAATTAAATGATATATCCGTGCGTTTTGCTTTCACTTGTAAGGATTGACAAATAACTTTTTGTCAATATAAGGGAGGGGGGCATCATTGATCCATTCACGTTATCTTGTTCACTTTTTAACATTCCCATATGCCTAAATATTTAGTCTTTAAGCGTGTGATACACCAGGAGGGGGGGGGGGTGCAGTTCTCATTTCATACGAATTTTATGTGACGTCTTCAGTTCGTGTAATATCTTTTGGGTATTGATTTGGGAGCATGATTATTGAATACCAGTTTGTCTTGCTGCGTGTCAGAGGTTTCCTGGGAATCAATTTTGATGCATCAGTAAACAAAAGGACGATAATATA
This sequence comes from Invenusta paracnida, assembly GCA_036023295.1. NCBI lineage: Eukaryota > Metazoa > Platyhelminthes > Proseriata > Coelogynoporidae > Invenusta > Invenusta paracnida. Next base: position 2,938 of record JAYRBW010099193.1, read on the forward strand.
ATCGCCATACATTGACCCCAAGTGTTGTTTCCTCACACTGTGATATGCGCCTAGATATTGAAACTATGCATGTTAAAGACCTTAGTTTCAAAAGTTTATGCGCTTTTTTATTGATCTGTATTATGTAAGCATGGCAATCAGCTAGAAGCAGAAGGAGCCATGTAATTCGTTGTTGTATAGTCAAATTTTAATTAAGATAGGAATGCAATTAAAGACAAAATTAACCGATAAAGCACATTCTTTGCGCGAATTTTGAGTGTATAATACTCGTAAAATACTCGATAATATTACTTACTGGCGTAATAAAGTAAGTTCAATAATCTTTAGTCAGGGTTTTGGGATTCATTTTATTCAATCAGATTTTTAACACATGAAAATGTCATTCTTTTCTTTTGCAGTGAACACGTGCAGAATAAGCTATCACCACTTTGAAGCTTTATGATTTTGAGTTTTAAAATAAAATTGTCAGTTTTCTAGAACCGTGCGTCTGTAATTGGTGTACCTTTATAGCTTCCCTTCTAAAAATGCTTTTGATAGACACAAATATTGCAAAAGCGTTTCTTGTTTTATAATATATAAAAACTGGTATTTCAATGTTTATGTTTACAAATTATGTCATCGTTTTTTGTCCTCTATTACACACTTCTTTTAATCCAGTTTGTGCAATTTCGTTAAAATATGACCCATCGGTAAAAAATTCAATATACATATATATATATATTGTGAACACACTCACGCTATCTAAGGATAGTAAAATTATGATTTTAGAACAACACATTTGTATTCTAAGGTACACAAGAATCTGACAGCATAACAACCAGCTAGAACCCTTGAAGTAGGTAGATCTAAACATAGCTTGTTTTTATGGCTTGTCTGCCTCATATAGGCTGACATGATATCATGTATTTAATAACATATTTTATTACTGCTTTTAGTATATATATATATGAACTATAGTATTCTGTAAGTTCATTTATTGCTAGTATAAACACGTATTTATGTATAAAATATATTTGGCGTATGCGACACATTTTTATGTCTTCGAGTTGAATATATATATACAAATTTATTAAAATGAAAAATTAACCTTTCGCTTATAATATAAGAGGAACTATAGCTGCGGCTTATTCTTCGTCAATTTTCGAGCTATACCTTGTCAAAAATGAAAAATAAATTAACTACACTATATATATATGCAATAATTTTTTAACCAAATTGTTACTTATATAACAGACAAGGTATAACGCAGGGATATATTCACTTCTTTTTACGAAAACACCTTCAATTTGACAAACTTAAATTCAGAAATTTGAGACTGAATATTTTGGATTATTTTCTTCAAAGAAACACATAAAAATCTGAATTGTTCCATGTTCCACTATCTCAGAGCTAGTTAATCCCTCTTCATAAGTTCCGATTCTGGTCCTGAAACTCTTGATCCCCCTTTGTTTAGACCATCGTTGGCGTCTAGTATTCTTGATCCCTTCACAGTGTCTCATATCCTCTGTTTAAGAGTTAAAGATTTAAGATTTTAGGCTATAAATTTGTGTCCAAGAATTTCTTCCCATACAAGAGTATCAATAGTTTTACATGACACACTTTTCGTAGACGTGCGTAGGTGTGTTTAGAATAGAGAAAACAAAGTTTAGAGTGTTACTTTTTATATCTTTTTTTGTAAATAATCGTTAACTCTTTTTTTTATAGAAAAAAACAGGTCTGGTGAACTTTTTCTAAGTATTTGCGAGCTTTGCAAATTTAATTTTCAGCTGCTGATTATGCACCAGTTTTCCGAGAGGTGTATTTTAAATGATTTCATACATTTCTATAGTAAATATGTTTATCCGCTTAATTTACTCTATTGTGATAAAAACGTGTTCGGACGTTTCTTAAAATAAACTGAGTATCTTTTTATGTTAAAGACCTAAAAATACATTTTAAATATTTTTAAAAATAAATTCAAAAGCTAAACTATAAACGTGCTCAAAAATGTATTTATTTATTTATTTATTTATTTATTTCCATAAAATCTTGTGTAGCTTCTATTTTCAATATAGGTAATGCAAACACATTTGGAAGTACATAACTTTTAGATGCAACGCAATAATAACGCTTAAAGCTTTTTCCGAAAAAAAAGAAAAGTTATAAAACAAGTTTTATGTTAAAGAATAAAATATTTATTATGAAAGTTTGAACAAACAAACAGACAAACAAAATAAATAAATATTTTACAGCACAAACTCTTTCGTCTGATCACAAATATAAAAAGCAACTCGCTGTATATACATTTTGTTTGAAAGAAAAGTGTCTCACATAAAAAAACTCTATTCTTAAACAATTTTATTTCCAGATTTATGATTCCTAATAATTCATGAAATGACAAAATCCCTTCCGAGAAATCGTTTTAGTAAAAATCTAAAAGTTGAAATAATTCTTATATTTATTGTTCTAACTCTTTTCCTCCGTTTGAAGTGCGTTCCCAACACACCTTTTTATACAGTTATTGTAAAGAAAAGTTTATGGACATTCACGTTTTATAAGAAGCTTATAATTATATTACGAATAAGCACTTATGACAATAAAAGGTTTACTGGACCCCTGTATATTTCTGATATACATTTGCAGTGTATGATAATGTATAATAATGCCTATCTTATTGGAGAAAATCATCGGCTTTTAATTGCTTAAACCATAACCCAATTTTACAATTAAAAAGAAATTTGAAATTGTGCCTTTTGTGAGATTAATTATTATAGCACACAAATGCATTTCTTTCAATATCTAAGGACAAATAAAATAATACTCAATTCTCTAAAAAATATATATGTTGTAATAAAATATAATTTTCTAAAGTATGTGCACTATAGAAATATACTAAGCTATTATTTCGATATTTTAAAATAAACGACACAAGTTAGCAATCATGTGTATTTTAGTAAACTCTATCCAGGGCACTTTTGAACTTGCATATTATTATATCTCTTTGATCAATATCTCTCTTATTATTATAATTAAACTTCCTAAATGAGTAGACATTTTAAATCTTTGTATGTAGTTAAATAAATATGTTTTCTTAATATACATGATATATACGCGACTGAACAAATGGCTAAAAACAATGTTACTATAAATATCTATAAAAAATATTATCCTATAATTATATATATTTTTTAAATCCATAAAGTTTTGATTTTCGTTATATTACTTGAAAGAAAACTTCCTTTTATTGTACTCTATAATTTATGTTATTATACAAATCAAAACTTGATTCAGAATTTCATCAAATTTAAGAAAGAAATGCATATTATATTTTTTTTAAGTACGTTTTAGCGATATTTTCGAGTAAAATGTGTATTTTGGATGTGGTCACTGGACAATCCCATTGGAGGTGCACAATAGAGGGATTAAAGTTGTAAAACGTTTTAATTTCACGGAAGCAAATTGCTCCATCTTTAAATATATACAAAATCGCAGAAAAACTAAAATTGTTTATGAAGTTATATTTCAAATCATCACATTTCGTTTCTTTTTAATTAGGCGTGAACTTTCGTGAAATATAATAGTTCCTACATATATATTTTTAATGCTGGTATAATGGATGTTAATGAAGAAGCTACTTGGGTTTTGTAATACTAAAAAACAAAGCTATATATATATTTATTTTATATACGTTATCCGAGGATTCGAGCAATTAAAATAAGTTACATGTATATAGCTTCAAAAATATTGTATTTCAGTTTATAAAATGATTAACAAATGAACTTAATTAGAACACTAATTAATAGACCCTGAACAGTATATTGCAATACTTCTCTCACAATTAAGATGACCCTTATGATACTCATCAATGAGCATCACAAGCATAACAAAGTAGACATAGAAAAGTATCGTTGTACAAACTTGAAACATGTCGCTTGTCTCTCCCAACAAAATTGCCACCACTGAAAAAAAACCCACAATAATTTAGTTATTATTCAATTTATCTTTGTATAAACATATGTATTGTTTTGCACGATATATATTACAACAATGTGAAAAATGAATTGTACAATACTGTTGAATCAGAGTATTATACACGAATAATTAATTAATATTTAATAATAATTATATACATATTTGACTTCAGTATGTTCTGACTCTATTTTCACAAACCTTCGGAAAAGTGCTCTTGATGAATTTAAAGCAGCCTTGTGTTTACGCCTCCCCAGCTAGACTTAATAATTCCCAGTGTAAATTTAAATATTTATATACGTGACATTTATTTTTGAAATAATTCTGTCTAGTTTCCCTCACTCAGGTTGAGTAGTACATATTAGTAGTATAAGAGTAGAAATTTGTGTACTTTTTAAATAATCATATAACAACCCCCAAGTAACTTTACAATTTATAGATATTACTTACAATCGTAGAAAGGGGAAATATCAAAACAATATTTGTTGGAGTTTTTTAATCCAATCAATTTTAAAGTTAAAGCTATAAAGCTTGGTTTCTCTTCGGATTCTTAGTTAATTGATACTTGAATCAATTAATTTACGTTCAATATACTTAATTAAAGTGTCACTTTGACTTTACTCGCACCAGTAGCTTTGATATACGAGATGAGACTTAAGAAAATATATATTGAAGGGTAAACAGGAATTTGACCGCTCTTCTCGACTCTAGGAATTCTGCGTTGGACAAATATTCGCGTCCAGTCATTTTCTTTGCTACATACAATCACTCGCTGAATATTATTAAGTTATAATCGCACAAATATATTACTTTTTACTATGTGAAATAATGTCACTGATTTAAATAACATTTTTCGAACTTTTCTGATCAGAATATAAGCACGCCTACGTGATAAAGATTTCACGGATTCTGTTGTTATTTTTTCGATGTGTTACTCATTTGATTAGATACTTTTATTATGATTTGGGTTTCAGCATTATTTTTAATACGGCTTTGCAATGAACTTCCGATAAACACAGCTCAGTATTTCTGTATTGTTCTATTTGAAGAATCTATTTATAATCCTAGACATTTGTGATCATTTCAGCGAGATATTTCATATTAAACTAGGGGGATTAAAATTTAGGCTTGAGAATTCTCGACTAAAAAGAAAGTATATTTCGGATAGTATTTGTAAATAATCGATAAGCTTCATTAAACTTTTCTAAATTTAGTAAACTAAACCACATTTTAACTTTTAGTATAGTGTCAAACTCTATATTTGTGGATTTATAAATAAACCAAAATAGATTTAGAAAAGAAATCAGTTCGAGGCATTTAACCTAAAATTCTCAATTCTGCTAAAAATATATCTTTTGACATTTAAAATGACTATTTTTCCAATTACTGTTAACTTGTTTTTCATGCTATTTTTAATAATGAAATAATTTCATACTTAAAGTAATATTTTATGCATAATATTAATTTTAAAATTTATAGAAAAATAGGCTCTGAAATTATTTCCGTAAAATAACTGCAAAAATAAATGGGTTTTCAACCAACTTAGGTTTATCTTCCACACACCATAACATTCATTTTTATTTATTGATTTGTTATGTTACATTATTGAGAAGACCTTAGTCTTTACTGTATGTACATTATTTAAAAGTATTTATTTTTCAAAGAGTGTTTTAAACGTTATTTTTCAGCGTTCATTTAGCACACATAATTTGGGTGAAATGATGGCATAGAAAGAGTTACATACATAATCGACAAAATATTGAAACCTTCTCATTGATACACGGTGTGAGCATTTCTTTCTTTATTTTCTACCAGAAAAATCCATGTTTTGTACGAAATTAAGCGCTATAGAGGCCAGACTATAATGGCTCAGGAATTGTTTGCTTAATCGAATGAACTCTCTGAGCATCAAGAACAAACTGATCTGTCATATATGAGGTCAAGATCATGATTCCCAAAATAAGAATAATTAATAGTCTCTCCCTCACCTCACCTGTCTGCATGATCACTTAAGACACTAGGAATCCTGGGTCGGGGAACCAATATATACATATATACATATATATACACAAGAACTCGGTGTCGGCCTAAATGCAAGCGAAATTGCCTTATATTAGAAATACCGTCATCGGCAGATATTGAAAAATAATTGCAAAAACTTGTTGATATATAGATTGGTATAAATCGTCCCCTCTTCTTTCGTCATCGACATCAGCTATAAGAAGAGAACTCTTATTCCTGGAACGTTTGCTTCAAGTCAACCGCAATATTCTACCGCAATTGATTTTGAAATTCTAATTTCAAGCGATATGTCAAGCCAATGCTCTATATATCCGAGTGCGGGCAAGGCAGCAGTCTGAGGCTGTGATGTTATTTCTTAATTCCCAATCTCTGTGTATAATACAAATAAGTGTACTTGAAATATCTATTTGTGTGTCGCTCGCTTCAAATAAGTAATGCTATGCATGGAGATGGCCCAGCGCTGCGTTTAGAGCTAGCCAACATTGATTAATGCATCAATCATGGCGGAACAGTCATCTTCGTAAACTATATTCCTGCCAACTAAAATTCAGGTGAAGATTTTGTGATCCGAAGCTTTAAAAAGAGTATGTGCGCTAATTTAGAAAATTTAAATTTAATCAAATTTTCAAATTTTGGTATTGATTTTATGAAATAAATTGGATTGGAAAGCGGAGTAAGTATAAAACTGTGTTGAAAACAAGTTTGGTTTGGATATTTCATACATAAATGAATACTTAAATATTGTTAACTGTTACTTTTAACATGCTGAATTGTACTCGTTTTTCCCAATTAATAACTGTTGATTCGGATTAACATTCAATAGATTTTTTAAAATAAATATTGTTTAACAGAAAGTGATATATAATTGTATTAATGGTGAATCCTGTATATCCTTTTTAAAATTTCTATTAAATTAAGAATAGTATACATATATGTCTATATAGAAAACGTTAAGACGTTTATATATGTATATCTTAAAACAAAGTAATAATTCCCATTTGTATAATTCCTGGGACATTTATATGTTAGTAGTTATTGCCAACTGGGTTACGTTATATGCAGACATGACTGATTTTCATTGATTGGAAGTTGCGCTTACGCCTGAAATCTATATCCGATTAGTAAAACTGAAACCGCATATTATATGGCATATACTTGAAGAACCTTATCCACGCCAGAAAATTAAAATTGCTATGAATCTGAAATATTAGATGATATTGGATATGCCACAACCAAAGTCTGCGTAAAAAGAGATGAAATTGTATCAACTGAGAATACATGTACATGCGCTGTTTTGAGGAGAGAGAGAGAGAGAGGGAGAGAGAGAGAAAAGGTGTTCTGTGAACAAAGTCCGATCAAATTAGACACAAAACACTGTTCGTTCAGGAGGCGATAAGGAGCAACTTTGAGTCAACAATTGATCACAACACGAACTAAGCCAGATTTTTTTCGTGGAAACTCTTATTTCTTCTATTCTGTTCGTTGGTCTCATGCGCGTTATAGTATGTGTATATATATATATGTTGTTATACTTACCACTGAGTGTTACTAACACGTAGTTAGACATATACATAATATATATGTATATACGCCACACCACACAGCCGACTAACAAGTCTGCAGAAGTTAGTTTTAAATTAAACTCATCATTTCAGGCTTCGTAGCTGCTTCTTTGAACACAGAAAAGTCTGAAGAAAAAAGAAAAGAAAATTCGGGGAAAGGTGTTGTTTGGTAATAAAAAGTGGGTGGAGAAAGAAGAGGAAATGAAAAAATTGTTGGGTGTCAACTAAATCACGAGAATTGGGAATTAGCGTCCTCCTCATCGCCTATACGAGTGACGTGTGACGTGTACTTATATTCTAGAGAGAGCAATAGTTGTAGTGATGGTATGAAGGCTGGGACAGTCATATAAACAAGGTTGCCTATAGCTAGGATAGTAGAGCTGCTGATAACTGGTTTAACAATGATTTTATCCTAATCGCCAAAATGTTGTATATTTACTCATCGTCAAAGCTTAATGAAGCAGACTCTCCCCTTCTCACTTGTATGCCAACTAATAATAAATCAACAGGTTTTTTTTCTACAACAATTGCACATTAGATTATGTATATATATGTATATATAATATATATGTGTACTTAAATTTCCATATCTGAGTATCCTTGTCTCTTATAACTTATGAAGATAGATGGATGCGTAAAAATATGAATATTAATTCAATAACGCGATATTTTATTTTCTTCTAAAGAACGACGAATTTGATGTTAGTATTGTAAATAAATAAAATGAGATTATTTGTTGGGCTTAATATATTTTTCCGTCTTATTTATGGGTCTGTATTTTCAGAAGCATGAGATCAAAGAGGACTTTTTTGCCAGCAAAACACTGATACTTGCCTAACGATGTAATAAAAAATACTTTCATTTTTCGCGATGTGCGAATTTTAAAATTTAACATGCCTGTTTTTCCATTATCGAGTAAATAGTTTTAAATTTTATATATGTGTATAATACATTTTAAGAATACAAAAATAAAGCATTATGAATACTCTGATTGAAATAATAATTCTGACAAATTGTGCCATTCGTTTTTTTTCAGCGGCTGAAATAATTTAAAACTAACTTTTGTAAATCTTAATACCAGCTTTAAGCATTAACATATTATTGTTATTCTCCAAAAAAATATTAAATACTTTTTATATTATTAATTAATATTAATTACTGATAGCTAATTAATTATTGAGCACTGTAATTATATATATATTCATCATAGAAGTATATTCAGTTTGTTTCTATACAAAAATGAGGATGAATTATAGATGCTTGATGACAGACAAAAACGAATATTATAGATAAATCTTTTGTTTTTATAAAATCGTTAACCTAATTCTAAAATATTACTGATTACCTTATAAACAGATATTTGAGTGAACTTCTCCCCTAATCTAATTAATGAAAAAACATTAGTGCAAATCTCTCGACTATCAAATGAGCGGTGAGTCAAATACTTAATTAAAAAGGAAAAGAGGCTTGCTATTCGACCCTGCGCAGTAAACCTAAATATTCTTCTCTGCTGTCACGCTCGACTTGTACACGAGAAACACTGGAGGCTCCTGAGGATTGACGTGCATTATAGTACGCCGTGCCCAAAATTCACTCCAAGTCTCTTCTTCCATAAGACCGCTCTTTCTTGCGGGAATTCCCACAAGATTCCCACAAGATTCCCACAAGAATCCCGGGTGTATTGGTTGTTTTCCTTGCTCTATCGCTCTTCGTTCCCGGGGATTGTTGGCTTCCACCACCTGAGTTCAACGCGGGTTCGTAGAAGGGATGCGACAGTTTGTCGTTTTCCTTGAGCTTCTATAGTCTGATTCATTAAATTGATCACTTTATTTGAGCTCATTACAAGGATCCCTTTTTACGAACCGAATACCCTCACTGACTCCTGTTTGGAGTTCTACATTATGTGAGATTTAAACAGCTTGATTAATCTGAAAAGAAATAAAATAAGAAATCAATGAATACGAAAAGCGAGTATGGATATTCCTAACCTTTGATATAGTATGTACATAATTTTGGTTACAAGCATATAATTAAATTTCATTCAAGTTGGACACATTTGCACCTAAAAACTTTTCAAATCTAATTTTCTATAATCATACACCTAATTATTTTAAAGTTAGAAATGCAGTGTTTCAACTGTTTTTCTTTGTGGTTCAGACAAAGTCATTTTTTTTAGCGGTTGTATTGATTTAGTTCAGTGACATATTTGTCACTAAAATATACAAAACTAGAAACAAATTTTTCTTTTATTCTATTTCTTGTCAAAAAGCTCTTAAAATAATGAATCTATTCTTTTAAAGATAACTTCCAAGATTAAAATCTTCTGTCATTTGAATCCCCGAAGAAGAAGCGTATAAGTGCATCTTTTGATAGAATAATTTATACAAAAAGAATATCTGTCTGGTTTTTTCCAATAATACAGGAATATCAATTTAACGTTAGAAATAAACAGTTATAATTTATTTATTATTTCCGCAAATTTTATTGAAATTTTTTTTGAAAATAAAATTGACAACTAAAAATGTTTTTTCTTCAAAATATTGAAACATTTTGGAAATTCTAATACATTTTGCCGAGCCATGTATTGCGAGGAGTATTCTGTACTTGTATCTACATATATTTTGAATATAGCTGTTAATTATGATGATGATTTCCACCAATTTTCCCTTAAAATAGTTTAATATATAGTTGAGCAAATCTAATTATTATACTTGTTGATGTTTGTGATGCATCAGCGTCTAACCGTACAATTCACGGAATTGTTGCGAATTAGATGGAACATTTATTTATTAAATGGGCCAATATGCTTATTTAAAAAAATACAACTTAATTTGTAACCTGCAAAGTATATATATATGACTAACAGTATAAAATACATTCACATATTGTGTACTATTGATGTCAAATAGAGAAATATGAAAACGAATAGAATAGAATGAATACTTTATTTGTATGTTACTTTTAATTCCATGATATTCTACGCAAGATCATAATTAATATTGATTCTATATGCTTTATACAATGCACTAAGAAAACACTATACAAGTCAAATTGTAGACTTACTACAACTCAAAATGGAATTTAACGTGAAAGGCAAGCAACGGGTTATTCAAGGAGAATATTTCTTTGCGCTTTTTCTACCACTTATCGATATTGATTGTTGAGATGGATTGACTAATTTTGAGTTAAGGGACGCGTGCCATAAAGTTTACTTATTTTTTTACAAAATACAAAAAAAACCACCTGTCCCACCTTTTCCTACATATATTTAAATATACTTATTATCTTTGCTTGTGTTCTCTCGCGTTTCATGGGAAATGAGGAGTGGAGTAGGTTGTTGTCTAAAGCATCACTTTATTCATATATACTTAGTTTAGATACATCCATCATCAACATATTGGTTTATAGGTATATAAACATGCGCAGATGGATGAAATGATGGAATTATACCACCAATCTACGCCCAACACAGCTTCAAAGAATCTTGTAGCACAATATAATTAATAAAGCAAAACAAATATGACGCAATTACCCAATCTTATATTAATACTCCCTCCAAATGTTTACCGTAACTGAATTGCTACCGGTATTTATGTTGGCGAATTCAGCGTGAGACTAGTCAAATATAAAGGCAAAGGCATGTTTGTCCAAACAATACACAATATCCTCAGATTTTCTCTGACTAGAATAGGGATTTATGACATCCATATATGCACTGTCTTTTTCGTAGATGTTCATATGTAACGGTGTTGTCTTTTTTTCTTTTGTTATAATGTCTTTAATAAATAATCGATATTATTGTACACACCTCTTTAATACACAGTGCACTATAATTGTATGTATAAACTATGAAATATTGTCGGAAATGCTATAAAATTCGGAAATACATGGTAATAAAAACTGTTTACCGCTTAAAACATATTAATGTATATAGATTTATTAAACACGTGACACGAAGTATTTTCAATGTTAGTTTTAGTAATAAATATTCAATTATTTATTATTATTCAACTATTCTATTTCATTTCATTTTCATACATAAGGCAAACCTTTTGTGATAAAAAAGGTTTTAAAATACACATTGAAACTTATCAATAGCTTATGTTTAAAATGTAGTATCTAACATAGAGTACACATAGAGAAACGACTCTAAGGGCGTTGCTATGGATTTTGACTCCACAATAAATAACATCTATTTTTTTTATAGTTATTAGTTAACTATAACTACGATAAGTATTGATATATAACAAGTATCATTTTATAATTAATTAATAATAAAATAACCAATATATTACACGATAATTAAGAAAATAATTACTATTATTGTGATTTTGTTTACACTGACGGCCGCCATTCATGTCTACCCTGACCAATGTTTTAGCATTGAAAATGCCAGGAAGGGATAGATTTTTTCCGTTTATGGCTGTAGTAATTACTAAAAATGTTAAAGTTTAGTTTTTCCAAATGTAAAACAATAGCTTACAGGTAATTTATATATTTTCATAACAAAAATAACAATACATATTTTTGTTATATAATCTTATTTCATCATATTCATAATTTTCATTTGTATATTAACTTTCAAACCTGTACATATATGTACTTTTATTGTAATTTAAAAAGTACTAATATGCTTGGATATATACATTTCAATTTTCTATGCTTGTATCATTAATAAATATATTGTTTCTGTTTCATCTATTTAGTTATGCATAAAATAAATATTTATTATCATTATATACTACTCACAAGCAGGGATAGACGAGCAGTAGTACAAAAAATGATTTTTTAAAGTTTTCGTTGAAATTATAAATAAATATAAGAAATGAAATCTACAATTTATTCGATGAATTTTAATTTATATTTTTAAAATGCATACATTCAAAACACACGAGTCGTTTCTCTATGTGTACTCTATTAATGGCATATATATATATATATTTTGTTCCAAATAGGCATACTATAATATACCCACATAATTAAAGGATTTGTTGAGCAAACGATTTGTATAAACTAGGTTAGATCGTACTCAAAGAAATTAGACAAATATTATTTATAAATAGAAATTATATAAACTTTGTATCGGTTCATGTACACATACATACATACATACATATGTACACATAGAACACATTTTCATCATTACTAAATACGGACTCGAACAGCGACACTTTGAAAATATATCTTCGGCAATTCTCTTCACTTTCACTTTGTACTATCAATAATTAATCAATATATATTAACACGCAAAGCAATTCCATGGAAATTTTATGATTTAACAGATAGTTACATTTATGCAGAAGATGTGATATATATAGAAAGCAAGATGTGCATATCTCAGTAAATAAGTTGCGCTTACATGTTTTAAAATGAAAGAAAATAGCCTAGACATGGCCATGTCGAGGATTATATAGGAATGTCGACAGCCAAGAAGAGAAAGCAATACATTGATATATTGCTATCAATTGCTATAGCTATAACTTGTTCACGAAATCAATTCTCAATCCTTCATTTTTTATTTTGCTACAATTATTATTGAGACCCTGTGTCTTTCTCCTTTGTGTTTTTAGTAGGCAGCCAAGAGTTATGTGTAGGCTAAACATTCTTTTGTTTTGTTACAAAAGCTAATAAAACAGGAGAGCAGCAAGTGGGCGGGTTGCGAAAGTAGCAAATAAGTTTCGAGTGAGCCTTCTGTTAAGACATTTAATTGTCTGCTTGATTCGATACATGATACCCGCACTTGAGGTTCTTTCGCTTATGATGATCCAATTTTGCTGAATATGAAGTTGAAATATACGTATCACGCGAGCTATTATATTTAATTTATGAATGTACTTTACAATTAATTAATTGTCGTTTAAAGAAGAAATATACATACAAGTTGAATAACCTATGAATTATGGATAAGCTTTACTGATATGATATGTTATACATATCTAATTGATAGGAATATAATATGAAAGAAGCAGTTGTCTCTTACGAATAATAGCTAAGACAGGTCTAAGTTTATAAAACGTTTGTGAGTTAAAATTCAAAATGCCTGTCACTTAGTATTTAAATAATGTTGTACTCAGCCAATTATACTAAATGGTAGCTCGCTCCAAGAATTGATTTGATCCGATATCGAAGTTTTAAATTAATATTTCATTTAATTTGATTTGAATGTTTGTGTAATATCACATATTTCACCTACTTCTCGAACACTTGAAATCTAATTACAAGAATGCCTTAGTTTTAGATTTGTCATATACGTATTAATTATACTTTAATCAAGAGCTTTGATTTATTTTAAATCAGTATTAAACGTATGGATTTTACTCTCACGAAACATTTTTTAAATATATAATATCTCAATATTTAACTTGAATATATTTAATGAAGATTTACAATTTTTAAACACTTTCAACTAAAAAACTAAAAAAAGCCTACATCCATGTCATTCTTTAGTAAAATCGTTGATATAGTTAAATGTGTACACGTATATAATATTTACATGTTAATGTTTGTGTTTTAGTATTGTAAACTATGGTGTTCAGTTTATAAAAGACAAGGATTTTTTAAACTGATTTTTTGATTTATAAGTCATTATGTATACATATATAATATTTATATATGTATGTTACTACAGACAAGTACAGATAAAAGCAATATAAATAGTCGTAATCAATTAACATTATTTATTTCCTTGTCATTATCAACTATTTTTAATTATTACCAAACTGTTACAGTTATAAACACATTTGCACACACACATATATATGTATACGTAATAATATGTTCTTATATAGGTACTGCCCATATTTTTAGCGAACCATTTTGAATGGAATATATACAAATATGTAGTATGGTTTGGTTTGGTTTGGTTTGGTTTTCGCCGAAATCTAGAAAGCCTCTAACATATATTTGTGTACATGCGAAGGTGTATATTATCCGCTATATACAACTGTTAGGCGATATTTTTTGATAACTACCAATGTTATTTATAACTAATTGGAAGCAGCATTGCATTGTAGACGAAAAAACATGTGCTATTATGAGATGAAGGTTGACGGTGTGTCGAGATGACTTTGCTAATTAAGGCCATCTATAATGTGCAGAGAAATTGCGAGAAAATGTCGCGCAAAACCTTGCTTACAGCCATAATTCAACAACCCAAACACTATTTACGTACATATTATAGTTTTAATAGAGGTATATATTTAATTAAGGCTTGTGAAATATGTATGTATATATATAATGTATATAAAGGTATATGTATATGTATATTAATGTATATTTATGTTTATAAAATAGTAACATACTTGGCGCAATATTATAAACATAAATTATCTGCAGGCTGTTTTATGATAACGCTTTTAACCTTGCGTATATTTGAATATTTTAATAAAAACGTAAGTTATATATTTCTATGTTTAAGAAAGGCGACTGAAATATAGATATAGCAGTTCAATATTAATAAATCGTATACGGCAATTTTATTGTACATATAAATGAATTAATTTATCATGTTTTAACATTACAATTGTATTATATTTATTCAGGATTTAATGCAATTTATGAAATATTTACAAAATTGTTGTAATATTTAATAAGAATTTTTAAATATATTTTACTTTAAAAACTTATAGCGGAGAAATTTGATATATATTAACAACAAATTCAACATTTTAATTTCCAAACCTGTTTAGCTTCTAAATTCATACTTAAAAAATTACCTAAGCCTGGAAAAATAATATTTTTTTGGTAAGAAAGATAGAAAGTACAGCTACTTTATTAGATGCAATAGTAAATTCTATTATATTGTACATAAGTGTATATATTAAATAATTGGGATAAACTAACGTACAGTTATAATCTCCACAAAAAATAATAAAATAGTCACAAACAAATAAACGTTACAGTATTATACCTGCTATTTATTTAGAATATCGATTACAGATAGATTGATATCAACGATCGAACTATTTAAATTGGACACGTCATAATAAAATATAAAAGATGTTGCTTATTGAATCATTGTATTGCTTTGGTTAACAGTGTAGCTAATTATGCAAATCCTTTTAACAGGAATAATGTATACATTATGACACCAATAAAAAATTAACTTCCACAAATTGAGAGAGATAATTAAATTTTTCGATATACCCATTAAAACGAGCCCTTTTTAAAGGCTTATGTATATGATAATAGAAAATTGGAAATAATTAACTATGGAAGGTTTTATGGAGGTCAGAGAATGATTTGAAGTGTAGGCACTTATCCTATTCACTTATGTGTGTGCGTATGTTTGGAAACTATTTTAATTTTGACTCACCCCATTTCTAATTATAACAATGGAGTATATTATTAGGCTGAAGAAAAAGACAGAGTGAATTCCATGACGATTTCTAAAAAAGAAGAAGATTGAATCATTTTGACTTTGGTGTTATTATTCAACAAATAGATTATTAATTAAGGGAAATTAAAATGTTAAACAAACTGCCTTATGAAAGGAGTTTTCATTGGAGAAACAGTCTACTCAATATTTTTAAAAGTGAAATATGTTTTAGTTTTTCGATATTTAGTAAAATAAATTTCAAACGTGGTAATGTCAATTGGAAATTCCTTTTTGGAGTAATATACACTCCTTTTGACTTTTTCAAACGCAAAAAGCCTATACTACAATAGGTACTTGCACCAATATATTATAAATCTACAAATATATACAAACAAGCATGCGTACATAGTATAATATAACATAACATAGCGTAACATAGTATAACATAGCATAACATAGCATGACACAGCATAACATAGCATGACACAGCATAACATAGCATAACATAGAATAACAATGCATAACATAGCTTAGCATAGCATAACATAGCATAACATAGCATAACAATGCATAACATTGCATAGCATAGCTTAGCATAACATTGCATACCACATAGCATAACATAGCATAGCATAACATATCATAACATAGCATAACATAGCATAACATAGCATAACAATGCATAACATAGCATAACATATCATAACATAGCATAACATAGCATAACATAGCATAACATTGCATAGCATAGCTTAGAATAACATTGCATACCACATAGCATAACATAGCATAACATAGCATAGCATATAATAGCATAACATAGCATAACATAGCATAACATAGCATAACATAGCATGACATAGCATAACAATGCATTGCATAGCATACATAGCATAACATAGCATAACATAGCATAACATAGCATAACATAGCATAACATAGCATAACATAGAATAACATAGCATAACATAGCATAACATAGCAAAACAATGCATTGCATAGCATAACATTATAGCATAACATAGCATAACGTAGCATAACATAGCATAAC
>JAYRBW010099204.1:0-19834 GCA_036023295.1 Invenusta paracnida
ATTCTATGAAGGGCATAGATTTCTTTTATAGGAATATTTGAATATTGCCATATTTGAATTCTCCATATCGTAATCTAGGAATAACAACCGATTTAGAATCAAGTATCTATGCAAAGGCGCATTTATTTCATATTGTAGTATCTATGCATGGAAATACGAAATTTTTTTACAAAACGACCTATATATAGGTCAAGTTGTTTAGTCTTTAATTATATGGTAAAGATAATATGTAACAGTTAAAACTTTATTATATTGAGAGACTAAAATAGATAACGTAAAAGATAACAAATAGAAATAATACAGCTGTTTATTGAATAAACAAATTAAATATACATTTCGACACAATGTCAATTTGCAATTCTAAATTGTGCCCCTAAATTCAATTCAAAACATTAAAAGTGAATATATTTGCAAAATTAACAGAAATCTAAATTATATGTAAGCACATTATTAGAATAAGATCTCTAAAGAGCAGTCTGGCTATTAACAACAGAATAATGAAGAGTTACATGAAGTTGCTTAGCTCATTGCGGTTCAGTGAGTGAATTCAAAGAGAGATTAAGAGAAAGAGTTAACTATTAAGGTACATCTAATGATTATATATGTGGGGTATGGTAAACCGTGAGCTGTGATAAATAACATTGAAGTGAATAATAAAGAGCAAGGTTGTTGACAAAAACAATTGAACATTGTACTAGGAATATGGACTAGAATCTACACTCAGGTTATAGCCGTGTAAACGAATATACATATTTATAGATTTACATATATAGCACAGAGAAAAAGTATAGTTATACACATAAAATATAAGACCTTTACATAATTTAAATGAAATAAAAATATTACATTTTATCGCTGATTTTATTAGTATGACTTACAATGATTTAGGTATACAGGGTGTTCGGAAAGTCACCGTGCAGTTGACATCAATAACCAGTTTTTTACAATAACCTGCTAATATGCACTGATTTTGCATGTCTTTGTTAATGAATGCTTTGAGCATCTTAAGTAAACAGACACTTTCACTATTAGTTAGGTACTATAATACTTATTGCATTTATTATTTAATTTAATACATGTATAAATTCATCTTTGAAATTTAGTTTTTCACTGTACAGTGACTTTCCGAAAACCCAGTATATAGGGTGGAATGCGAAAACCGTTCTATAACTCGAAGAGCTCCTCTAAATTGTTGAGGAATTCCTCAAAGTCATAAAATTAATAATAACAAAACGAATCCTCTTAAAACAACAATAAAAGCAGGTTTAAAACCTTATTTAATTTAGTTCGTTATACTTATTTGTCTTAGTTAAGTTTAGTATTTTATATAATTATTATAAAGTTAGGACGGTTTTCGCATTCCACCCTTTACAGGCCAATACCAAAGAATCATTCAAATAAGCGAAAGTCATCATGAAAAGAGATTGTCGAATTTGCTGTTTTCTTTCAAGACCACAGTCAACTAGAATTGTACAATTAACACATCGATGTATATATCCAAAGATACAAAACAAATTGTAAAACAACAAGAAATGGATCTTACAAATTATTTAAATATTATTCATGTACCAATTACAAGTACACGTGTAAAATAATTAATATCAGAATGCGAAGCTGCAAAGAAGCGTCACATAAATCTTAAGTATGCCTGACAAGATTAAGCATCTTTAAATATGAACACTAATGACAATGATGAAAACATACAAGAGTATAAAATTTAAAATAGGTACAAATAAACATTTTACAGAAAGAAATGTTTTGTAGAATTTTTAAATAGAACAATTTATAAATACATATAACTACATACATCACAACCTATCTATTGCGCACATTAAGAACAGAAAGACAGTGTATTCAAACATTGTGTACAGTTTAATATTTTGAAGAAATCTAGGGAAATGTATTGTTAAAGCTCATCAAAAGAAAGACTTTAGTCATAATCAACTGGCCTTTGATTTTGAATCTCCAGCATCAAGAATTGCTTTCTTCTTTTCAGATTCGCGCTAAAATGTAAAAACATACTCGTATATAATAATCGCTAATATATATAAATGCTAAATTATACTTGTAGAATTATAGGCATATGTTAGGCTACATAGCATTAAAACAGTGACAAGTATATAAAATTAACATGTCTCTCATTTATTTTGAAAAACATCGAAACAAAACTGGTTTCATAGAATAAACTTTTAACCCCCCATAAACAGCTACAAGTAAATGCGATTAACGAAATTCTATATTATATTCGTTTAATTCCTTCCTTAAAAGGAGATAATTACTTCCATTATAAGGTAGTCCTAAGCATAGACGGGAAGGGAATATACTCAGATCAACTAATTACGCAAAGTTTCTGCTAGGCCTTACTTAAATTGAAAGTAATTATAGAAGACACCTTTAAGCAAGAATCTCATCAGAAAAGGTATTCATGCATAAAATTGTGCGAGTGTTTGCATCAATCTTTACACACATAGCTAATATCCAAGCAAAAGTAATCTTAACATATTTCTAACGGTCTCTTTAATTAGTCTTTACTATATTGATAAATGTAATAGAGGATATATCGTTATTTCATAAGACTTAAGTATAACTGTATTCGCGAATTTAGCATACACTATCTAAGAGAAAATTAAACTTATCACTCTAAAGGAAAACATTTAAGAGGCATGTTTTAATATTAAGAATGCATATATATATATATATTAAAAATACATTAAAACACAAATATATAAACATTTAAAATAATTATCAAATGTTTATAGAATTATTTGGAGCCATCAGCTAAAAAGACAGAAAGAAAAGTGATAAATCCGAAATAAGAATATATCAAACTAAAGAAAGGGTAACTATATAACAGGAAAACCAACAAACTTGGATACACAAAAGGCAAAGGAGAAGAAATTCTATAGCTGGAAAAAACAAGAGTAAATCGTTATAGAAAAACTCAATAAACACTATCCAAAACGAAACTAATACCCAAAGTGAAGGAATAATGAGGGAATTCCACCAAGTTATACTTGTACTTATAACACAGGCCTGGGAAATGAGAGGTGTTAAGTCATGCTTGTAGTGGTTATATGTTAACTGAAGCCATCATCCGGGACACAAGACCAAAATGGACCAAAAGAAGAAGTAGACTTAGAAGAGATACAGTAGAAAGTTAATAAGGAGCGGGACTTAGGACCCTCAGCGGTGTGTTTAACCGGTTTGATAAGTAAATATTAAAGACAAAAACAGTGAAAAATAGGCAATGTAATAATAACAGAAAACATAATATAATTTTGCATATAATACACACAGTTACATATAATTGCATAAAACCAAATAAAATATTTAATATAATGCATGACATATTATATTAGATATAGTTAATAGCACATGACATTTTTATTGTGCTTAAAACATTAAAAACGCATATTGCATCAAAGTTAATAATGTCAGCATGTCATACTATCAATAGAGATATATATTTTAACATTATCGACATCAATTAATTAATTATTAACATTAATACAATCATGTATTTAATAACAAAGCAGGAATGTCATAATATTTAATCTAACCATGTTGGTATATTAAACAAAAATTCAAATATCATTCCTTAATTAAATTGATAAATGGTGTTCTTTAGATTAAAATGTTAAATATGAAATACATTTTTATGTAAACATATAAATTTGACCAGCAAAACAACATCCACAGTTATTTTGTGCTAATCTGCTCAGATTTCCAGTCGGTCATCCGGAAACTCGAAACAAAACTAAAGACCAAAGAAGCACCCATTTGCCTGAGAATTAAATGCAAGAAGCTACTTCTATTACAAACTTTTAATTTCACTGGGTCGTAACCCACCGCGGAATCCAACGAAAAGGTCGAGGCCCTCGCAAACCTAGAAGCCAACGTTGAACAACCCTCCTAGACATAACATACACGAAGGCAGCAACCAGAAGACTCCTAGAAAACTCTAAAACTAGAAGACCTTCACTAGAAAACTACTTGATCCGACACAAAGACAGATGCATTGTTTAATATTCGGGAACAAGAGACTCCCCGATTACCGATATAGAATCGGCATAGCGGATTCCCAAAACTATGCTGGCACTCCAGCGAACACTGAACATCACTCGGAGGCCCGAGAGACTCGTTCTCGTTACAAGTTGTTTGAACCTAAATAGAACAATTTCCCAGGAAAAATAGCGTAGTTCCTACGTCGGGTATGATTTCTCACCATTCCTAAATGATCTCGCGACGAGATCGAACAATCAATAATAACAACCAACGAAAATAATAATATGTCAAATGAAAGGTCAAATATTGAGAACTTCCGTAAGAGTTTTGAGAAGAAAACGATATAATATAGAGGTAAACCTTTGTACACATTATATTACTCGCAACTGAATAAAAAACAATAGAAATAAAGAAAGAAATGCACATTTTATATGAAATATATACTGCAATAATCAAGTAACTAAAATAAATAAAAGCTATAGATAGATCAACAATAATTCACAGTTAAGCACATATCTTTTCATACAATAAATTAAGATATTTGATAGAAACAAAATATGAAAACGATATCATTTAATAACACAAATTACCTGTAAACACTTCCACATTATAGGCATAAATTCATCTTTAAATATATAATATATTTAGAAGTTGATAAAAGTATTCTTATTCAAACATTCGGAAAACTAGTGAAAAAACTACTTAGAAAACGAACCCCTACGCATAGAGTAATTATATACAGAGCTTCGACTTTTATTGGTTCTGCATGCAGTTCAATACTACTATATTGATACCCGAAAGCTTTTGCCAAATAATGTTTCAAGAACTGACAAGAGTTAAACAAAATATGTTACTAAAACAGTTTTAGGCGTATAGGCAATAAATTACATATTACAGATAACTTACGTATGCTAAAATTGTTGGAAAATATCTATTTGATCTTAAAAACTACTTTTTTGCAACCCATTTACATAACATTTATTAAAATAAAACAATTTCATATTGACGAAGATCTACAGCGTGATCTAAATGAAATAAATAAGTATTATAAGAATGAAATCTCTGAGTTTAATTACTCTATGCCCAGCCCTATAACGAATACCAACATACAATCGATATTAATTTTCTCACCTTATGAATATCTAAGAAGCACAAGAAAATATTCCACAAAATGGTAACACACGATAGATAAGTGACACGCATGTGACCTGGTACGTAGTAAAAGTTGATAGCTTGAAAGAATGGCCAGTAACACAGGTCGCCAATATAGGCTGGGAGAAAGAGTTTTTTGGTATTTTCCCAGCCACCTTGAAGAGTTCCTGACTCAGCCCATCCGTTCACTGAAAATAATTGATAACATAATAGATATTTAAAAATTAGTCAGTTTCAAAACATACTTCTATTTTTCCATATATTTCCGAACACGTATATATATATTATTAGTAGTAAGTATTTGGAAGAGGACTGTACAGAATTGCATTAACAATATATACTTGAATTGCTAAGTATTATTTTAGTAATACAATGATAAAAAAAAGCTTTTACCTTGAAGCTTTCATAAAAACTTCAAAATATTACGAAGAATTAAAACGTTTTTATCTTGAAATGCGAGTGAATCTTTTGGAAATATTTGAAATTGTAGAAAAATCATTATTTTCTTATTTCATCATCTAACACTTAAAAGCTACAGGTGCGCCAAAATACATTTTGAGCAATCGAAGTTTTGATTTTATTAGAAAAGGGAAGAAATGGAGATAGGAATTTTATAGACCTATCCCAGATTTATTTTTCAAAAAGCTCTTTCTTCTGACAACCTTTTCGCTATAATCCTAAAATCAGACCTCATTTCTCTCAAGAATAAAATATTTGTTCCAATTTATGTCTTTAAAAATTCCAAAGCTAACAAATCTCTAGATAATTCGTTCCAATCTAACATTATTTCCAATAATCCCAATAAGCCAAGATCTAATATTTGTTTCAAGCGCACTTCCCATCTAACTTTTCTCAACAAACCAGTGTGTACCACATTCCTTGTCAACATTGTAGCAACATTTAGACAGAAAAAACAAGTCAGGATTTTTCCACTCGTTAAAAATAACATAAAGCCGCTTTTAAAACTAATTAATTAATAACGCTCGTTTCAATCACACAAGTTCCACAACTATCAATGTCTCCACTTCTAATGATTATTTATAATTTTAAAGTTCAACACATCGTTAAAGCAGAGCTTCTTATAAAATATAACAATAATAATACCTTAATCTCAGCGCCAGTTTTTTCTAAATTAATATTTCGACAGCTAAATCTGTAATTTATGCCCTCAAGCTCCCTTCTTTAACTCTTACTTAACTATAGCTTCCTTTGGCTCGTATTTCTTGTTATTGGTGTCTATGAAATGGAGTATGTCTTTATGTGATATTTTAATGTTAATTGAAACATGCTTTATTATATATGTAATCTTATCTTATGCAATTTACTATTTTTTATATTATGTAATCCTTCATAAGTTAACTTAAGTAGGATTACGTAAGGATTAGTATGGACCAATCGAAACGGCTCGAAATATATTTATATGTATTTGTTTATTAATTGTGAATTGTTACTTCTTTAGCATTACTTTAGTTATTTGTAGCTTATTTGACTATAGAGCTTATAATCAATTATCATTTACACACGAAGCTCCTTAAATGAAGTAGCCAATTTAAAAATGTGGACACATACAAATAATTGTAGCACACTATAATATAATTTGATAGTATTGACATTTCGAGTAAGTAAAGAACAAAGACTAATAATGCACTGACGAAT
Organism: Invenusta paracnida; assembly: GCA_036023295.1. NCBI lineage: Eukaryota > Metazoa > Platyhelminthes > Proseriata > Coelogynoporidae > Invenusta > Invenusta paracnida. Next base: position 6,814 of record JAYRBW010099204.1, read on the forward strand.
ATACCAAATTTACAACGTCTTATGAGATATAACTCTAGGGTTTCATTGTGACTATAGTGATAAAAGAAAAATATACGTACCCATGATAAACATGTATTGTTTTATCTGTTACTTTATGATATATTTTTTTTTTCAAGCAGATGGTATTTAACAGGCAGTGTTGCTATTTTTTAACTTAGATAGACATTTTAGATATATATAAATATTTAAATAGCTATAAATGTTTAACACTTAAAAAGTTTAGTCAATAAGAGTTAGAGTGTAATTGACAGAGTAAATATAGCTATAGTCAAGTAATAACAGTATATGAAGTATAACTAACATGTTATAATAAAATCAAATAAACATTAATATATGCAAATAAAACTTACCTGTAAAAAATATTACTATGATTGATGTTCCCATAATAGCCTCATCAATAATAATTTTTTTTAAAACTGTGCTCTTAGTTTTACCAGGAAACCTGCCATCCAATATAAAATAAAAGTAGTGCTGATAGCTGGCCAAAAAGCCCCCTAATAGACCCAGGCGTCCTGTAAAATAAAAATAATGTTGTTTCAATAATATTATGCAATATGTCAAACATAACAACAACTATATTTAACACATACCAACACGTTTCCAGTCAATGTCATTTTTTTCTGCTGAGAATTTTTTCTCAATATTCTGAGCAATGACATCGCCTGTCATCATCAATGATGAACCAACCACAGTATTGGTGTATGGCAAATATTTCCTACTGTATGCAACACCAGCAAAATTCTTCAGCTTTGCAATAAGTTTAAATGGCATTGTAATGGCAGTATATTTTTTCTGAAAAAAAAAATAGTAGAATAAAGCTATTTAAAAAATAAATAAACGAATTATTACTAAATTTTGTTATTGCTGCAAATATATATATATATATCTTTAAATTAATTAATAAGAAATACTATATGATTTAGTTGCTTTTGGTTTAACATCAAAAATTGCAACACTAAGCTTTTTAAGTATGATTTAACAGGTCATACTAATCAAGTGTCATATTGAAAAATGTAAACATCTTTATATATAATTAGCTTTATAATCAGCATATTGGAGAAATATTGTTCATATTACTAAATTATAATTCTTACCAATGATTTTACCAATCTTTAATAATAATATCAAAATTAGTAATACTCTTGTTGTTCATAATTATGATTGCTTTCTAGTAACATTAGTATTCAATAGGTAACCATTTTCATGTGATCTTAATAATGATCCAAGAATTTTTTTTTTTACATTTTAGGATTGGTTTTTGTAAAATAAATAAAAAGTACAAACTATACATCTAGAGTGTTACAATTAAAATATCTTTTCTACTTTTTCTCATTGAGGTTTTAGCTCATAATTTTATATAAACAATGTCAAAATCAGAAATATATAAAATTATTTCTAGACAGTGCATCCATATAACAAGAGATAAGAAGGAGAATGACACTTGCCCTATTATAATTTGTCTGTCTTAGTTAAACTATCGTTGGTCATTCATATAAAAAGTAACATTTAAAAAAAATTTCTACAATATATAAAATTCTTTGGCATTTAAAAAATCAATAAAAAATCACATAATACAAATTTTAAATAATATGCAATAAATTAGAATAATATCTTTAAATTAGAAAATCAATATAATACATGGTAGGCCAAAAGTTACGCATCATGGGAGATATTTAAAGCAGCAGATTGTATAAGTTTGGTATGTGTACAATCAAAAACACCACAGATTTCAGGCAGATTTGAAATTTCCCTGAATATGTCTGATATCATCAAATGTAATTAAATGTATGTGATGTCTGACAATAGCTACAACAAATGCTCAATAACTTTGAGAAACTGTCTCTTGACTAACTCCCATTACTTCTGCAACAATTGATAAAATTGCAAATGCAAGCAATCAATGCATCTTACCCACAGCATACTACATGTTTTAATCCTAGCAAAACTTTGTTTGCATATGTTCACTAGGATTTGTGCTTTAATATAATTTTTAAGTGCTCATGTCTTGGTAAATATACATCTAAAAAATATCTCTTATATCTCCCCTGATGTATGCCAGACTTTTGGCCCACCCTGTATATTAAATAAATGATTTATAATTGTACTATACAGGGCACCACATGAAATGCAAAACAAAATCCGAGTATATATATCTAAGAAAAAATTTTAATGCTGTAATTTACATTTTGGCCACTTTGTGTGTTTAGAGAACCTATTATTTTATCTATTTTTAAGTACTATTCATCAATAAAATTGGGTGCAGAGCTCAAAATTTGTTTAAAAAATCATTAAAAAGTATATGATTTAAAAGCCAAGAAAGCCAAGAAATCAGAGTAGATCTGTGTATATTAGAGTATACTATATTTTTATAATTAGAGTATATCCAAGTATATACTCAGATTATGAGTGCCCCTGCCATTCTGACTATAGTCAACTTGTTTAGAAATTATTATTATTATTCATAAGTTACACCAAAAAATGGTGCTAGGGAAAAATTCAGATTTCCATAAAAACAGCTACTAAATACATGTATCCAAGTATAATTTTATGTCTCTAGTGAAGTAATAATGATTATAACAATTAATTTAAAATTATTTTTCCTTTCCACTTTGAATAAATTTTCTTATTAAATAATAATGCTAAAAAGACAAACAAACAAATAAAGTAAAAATATCCATATAAATAGGCATGATGATAGTATTAATGAAAATAACACATTGATGGTCCTTTTGAATAAAGCCTAAACATGTTAAAAACAGAAAAAAATTGATTTACTATTTTTAATGTACTATCTGGATATTTGTTAAATTATAAATGAGTAACATTTTTAATAGGCTAATTAAAAATCCATATACATCAAATTTATATATTCTCAATATTTATACATGTATTCACATTTATATATATATATATGCAGATTTGATATAGTGGTGGACACCCTGATAGTAATTGTATATCATATAGATACAGATACACTTTATATGTTCTATTATTTGAATAAAATATGTAGATAAATTTTGACATTATGCCTTATGATATGATTATTTTATCAGCCAATTTTTATTTAGCAGAGGTGATTAGGCCCTTTATAACTACTGAATATATGCCCTTTATCAGATCAGGGATATCAGTATTATCTGTTGCTGTAGATTTGGGCCAAAGAAAGTGCTAAATAACTTTTATAAGTTATAAATGTGACTTTTAGAAATGGTGTTTTATTACAAGTATAAAATTAATGCCAGTTTAAAAAGTAATATAAAAAAAAGAATAAAGAAATAATATAAAATACAGAATTTTTAAATACATTTTTTTTGACTTATTTATATTCTGATTACCTTTTAAAATAAAATTAAAAATAGGACTTGTTTTTATTATTATTATTAATAGTATGTCTTATTTAAATGAATGTATTATTTAAAAAAAATCAATTTAAATTTTAACTAAATGAGCTGTCTTAAAATGTTTTATTAAGTTAAATTATTCCTAGACTTTTAATCTAAGATCAAACTATGACCAAACTTTGGTATACTGTCTAAGGCAAAGATGATAAATAATTTTATAGAAGTATACTTATATGTATACAAAAATAAGGCAAATATATATATTTAAAAAGGTTGGCCTATCCTATATACAGTATATATGCTTATAATTAAAATTACGAAGGTTAGCTTATACATGATTTAGATTATATATTATTGTAAGTTTGTGTGTGTAGATATCACACAATGAGAACATGTAATAAAGTACTAACTATATATATTGTGCATGGTACCTAAGACCATGAGAGAGAAGGAAGAGAAGAGATGCTTAAACAGCATCTGTAATTAATTTTCATGGCATAAGAAAACTGTGTCAGTAGGTATCAATTATTCCCCCCACCATGTCAGTCTGACCACTGACAACAAAATTCAGCTTTTCCCTACTCTTCATTTTCAACTAGACCAGTTTCTTGCACATAGCCAGGTGGTCTGCATTTATAAATTCTTAGTGTGCCCTGTTATTGAAGAAATAGATCATTGTGAAGAAATAGTTGTTCTATAAGGGATAATTATGTTATTATTACATAGTAATAGGGTTCATTTATTATTTAGAGAATTATATATTATAGCTGAAAAAAATTTACATTAATTATAATAGACTAATCTAACTTGTTCATCTATTTGGACTAGGTAATCAATTCATCTAATCAAACTTTATTCTACAAAACTAAACATCATTATAAATTGCCATATAAGCAGACATAAAGGCAATTGTGGAGTTCTTGGCCATAAATTATTTTTTTTCAATAAATAAATAAATAAAATGTAAATAAAACAAAAAATAAATGTAATTAACTTTATATCTTGTAATACTATTGTAAAGGATAGTGAGATGCTTGATAATCGTGGGCTACTAGCTTTTAGTAGTGTATAGGGGTTTCTTGTTAATTACATCTAATTATTTTCTGAAAAAAATTAAAATTATGGCCAAGAACTCCACAATTGCTGATATAAATTACATTATAATAAAATATTATCAAATATTCAAGAGAACAAAATATATCTGTCAAATATTTTATATTTGGGAGTAAGATAAATTATAAAATCTGGTAAATTATATAGAATACCTACTAGACTGTAATATTGATAATTTATATATAGGTATAATATAATAACACTATGAAATGAAAACAAATTTTGACTTTGCAGATATAACAAACATTGGTATTTATTTTATCTATATTATAAACTAAAGCAATAATTATAATATTATCTATAGTATATACCTAATCATTATTATCCTATGTGTTGAACAAGTACCCAGAAAATATCTCAAATAATATAATAAACCTTACTAAACAGAATCTACATGAAGGATGTATACCGTATATATTATTAGCATATTTTGCTTTGCATAAATAGTGGTACTTTACCTGTTTGATTTAATATGCCTACTCATAACTATAGTCTATGACTATATATGTTTTTCATATGAAATGTGCTTGGCATCTAAATAAGAATTTATAAATTGTTATCATATAGTTATTGGCTATAGCCAATATTAATAAGATAATACTAATAAACAAACTTTCCATTCAAATTTTATATAGCCATTGGACCGGAAAACTTTTTGAAATTGTAATATAGTTGTTAAATGGTTAATATCTAAAAATGAAATATAAATAAAAATATGTTGTGTGTAAATACCTAATTGGCTCAGGTATTCATATACAAAATATTTTTATTTATATTTATAATATATTATATAGGCTGAGAGTGAGGTTCAAGTATAAGGTAACTGGTAAAAGGCATGCCTATATTTATAATTATAGTCTATGTAGGACAATGCTAGGTAATCTCCAAGTTTCCTGCATTAAATTATTTTACCTTTTTTTACATTTTTTAAATGTATATTTTTAGACGGTTTATTTATAAAATTCTATATTTTTTTTTATTTTACAATTTATTTTAATGTATTGAATTTTGTTTCATTTTTGTGCAATGCAAGGAACCAGCAAGGCACTCTTCCTTACCCATCTCCAAGAGTTTCTCTCATGCTTGTGGCATTGCATTTTACAATTACAGACTAACATTTTTGGAAATATCCTGTATTGGATTGGACATTATTATGACTTCTGATTTGTTATTTGTGATTCATGTATAATGTTTCTTATTGTAACACTTATGGATATTTATGTTTTTCTTATTAAAAAAAACTGTAAAAAAAATTGAAAAATCCCCAAAAAGCAAAAATAATTTAACCCGGGAAATTTGGAGATTACCCAATGCTAATAGTTTATATATATTAATATAAATATATTTTAAATAAATATTTTAATTTATAATAACAATATATTAGTATTACATACTGTATCTGTATTAAATAAACAGAATTAAAATGAATTAAACAATAAATATCTGAGAATCTTGACACAAACACAACCCATATGGCATATGTTGAGATTCTCGATACATAGATAAAATTAACATATGTCAAGAATCGCCAAACACAGAAACACATTGTATAATTTGTGCAATTTGGCATTTACAGTATTAAATTAATTGTTATAGGTATAATGAATTATTTTATATGTTATTAATAATAATATAAATAATTAAATTGTTTACTTCAAATCTTTCTCTATTATTTTTGTAGATCCCAGATATAAAGTATGTAAAAAGTATATTCAAATAACAGTTAATTTTATTTAAAACAATATTATAATTGCCTAGTTACTAGTAATGCAATTAACAACCTATAATATTTTTAAGTAAATAAAAAACTGCTGCTATACTAATTTGTTTCAAGGCTGCTTAATATGTAAAGGGTTATCAAAGTTTAACGTGTTACTCAAAACCGAAAAAGTAAAACTAGAACACTACTTAGTTATAAAATTATTTTAAAATATTAATAATCTATGATCTAGTTTAAAATTTTAATTTTGAATGTCAAAACACAAAAATAGATGACAAAAGTGAAATAGATTTTATGATGTAGTGAATGTCTGCTGCACTGATATAAAATGTCCACTGGCTCTGAGGGAATTCCTTTCTTCTAGAAATCTCTGTGGTTGGCTTGACTACATCAGCCAATCACGGAGCTCCATTTATCCAATATCAATTGTTAGCCTTTTATATAAGCAAAAGCCAAGAATGTTAAATAAGACACCAACATCAGTCATACAATAGATAACACCATCAGTCACACACCAACATCAGTCAGACAGAACACCAGTCATTCGATAGACACCAACATCAGTCATATAATAGTACACACCTTGAGTCAGACATCCCATCAGTCACTATTCTTTTTACTTGCTAAGACTAACCTCAGATATAAGACTTTATTTTGCTATCCTCATGCGTCAATAGATACGCCTTTGCTATACTTTATTATATATAAACAATCCGACAGTAAAAACAGACTTGACTTATTTATTTATACTAATAGAAATATAACTATGTGTGGTAAAAGACACGAATAGACCCATCGCTACCTCAGGATCACCACAATAAATAATAGCAAATAGTGCGCTTTCTAGTTCATTAATGATTTTAAATATATTAATGTTTATAAACAATATTATTCCAAAATCCATGACAGAATATAATTAACTTCAAAATGGAATAGAAATTAGGTTATGTTTATTTGATACCTTATTAAAGAACAAAGAAATAACCACATAGCCATTATTCCAGGAATGATATTAATTATTAGCTTCGTTACACCTTTCACATTAATGTGACAATATATATACTTTTCATATCACTCACGGTTCTAATTTGACTGGACGCATATATAAATATAAATAATTTTCTATATAATGTAATCTTATCATAAAAACATAATGCCTTTTCAATAGGTTACATAGTCAAAGAATTTATTAATATATTTAACGGTTGTCGGGTGCGTCGAAAAAGCTGTATACTAATACGTTTAAATGCGATACTCGGTTTTATGCAAATGTAATTCGCCACCTAAGGTTTTATATCAGCCATTTGATATTTCCCTCCTAACAAAATCAGTGTGAGGATTTTTTATTCCGGGTCGGATCGAAATATGGTTTATCCACAAGATTGCTTAAAATTCTGTCTCTTTTTTTTCAAAAACTTGACAATCAGAAGATTATATATACCTACTCGATCATAAACCATGATTTACATATACATGTAATAATAGGTAGTAATTTATATATACTGAACCATTTAAGTAAGATCGTTCATTGTGATTGAAAATCCAAAACATCATTTTAACAAATTTACTAAATTTTCAATCAATATTCTGACGAAGAATGATGTATCTATATGATATATGAATGATATATATTTTTGATGAGTTGCTTATATATATTGTCAAATGTAAGGTTTGAAAATCATTCTACAACAAAGCTTAATTATAACAGCTGACTGATGAAATTGTTGATTACTTACTGAAAAAAGGTCAGTGGATCATTTCAATAAATAGATGTGAAAGGGTCATATCAAATTGAAAACAGGTTCATATATTTATAATTGATTCATTCATTAATGAGTGAAATTATATTTTGATACCATATATTAATTTGCGTATAGCTGTGCTTTGTTTATACTAGGTACCCGCATTTTTTTCGGGTGAAATGTTTCGGGTGCTCGACTTTATCCTATTCAACTATGTTATATACACGCAGATTCTATCATTTACAAACGTAATAATATTCATGAATGCTAGTAATGGCTAGTAAAATTTACTTACTTAAAATATGTACTCCTGCTTTTCATGTATTATACGGACATTGGCTGACTTTACAACTTGTTTTATCTCAAGGTGTTTGTCTTAGTCTTAGTCTTAAAACTTATGTAGATAAAACCAATTATAAAGTGACTTCGAAGGTCTTAGTATTAATTCTCTAACAGTGGTGTTAGTTTTAGTTTTAAAACAAACACTAGCTTGTTAAAACCAGGGTTAATCTGTACAAGGTGTTAGTTTTAAGAATTTATAATATAAATTTCGTATTCTTAACACCTAGCCTCTAGAGATAAAACCTTGTCTAACTTTAGAGTTGGAGTTTATAGATCTGTGTACAAATTTGGTGAATTTTCGTTTAGGGGCGTTTAATTTGATGAATAATAGACAAAATCTGCGAGTTAAGAGGGAACCATCAATATCGGAAGAAAACTTAAGGAAGTCATCAAGATTAAATATTACACAATTAGTGCAGCAGTTATCGAATGAATTTCATGTTAACAGAGCAGATAAGTTTATTTATAGGGAATAATTTATGTATTTTAATTAAATATATATATATAATAAGAAAACGTTTTTAAAGTGTATATTAAAAAACGTATTTGTTGTTCTTGTTATACAATTCAATTAAACTTTTAGTTTAATGTAAAGTTATTTATTTATTTTTATATCTAATGATATTAATTGTTCAATAATGTTATTTATTTATTATATATAATGATTTTTAAATTTTTGTATTTATATTAGTTTATGAGTCAGTGATGTTAATATATATTATTAAATATAAAAATTATTATATTATTATGTTTTACCTGACTCTGTATAAATCCTTTGTGGCTTAATTACTGAACCTTTAAGGTAGTAGAGACTATGAAACTTATATATTTTCTGTACATTTTTTTACTTCCTCTAATTTCCAATGGTCCATTGTAACCAGCTCCGCTCACTTGATTCTTTTTGATAGTCTGAAAAGAAAAAATTGTATTTAAAACACTGACTATATGATATTAATAATGAGCAATCCAAAAATGTTTGAACTAAAATATCTAACATTAGAAAATTACCTCTAGCTGTACTTCTTTCTTACATTTTTAAGAAAATTAACGATCGACGGCTGATCCAGCTGAGAATTCTACCGCAATTTTTGTGTAAAAATCATTTAAGCGCTTAGATTTCATTGCCTTTAAATAATCTCTGTGGTGTTGCATCGAACTATTTAACTCATCCAACATAGTTATCTCATTCCATAGTTATACCTCATTTTTATGTTTGAAAAATCGCTAAGTTTCGATTTAAAAATGTATTTAGTTTTCACACTAACACTTTTACAAGTATTAAAACCGGGTCAGGTATTATTTGCTGATTTTAAAACTAAAACTAACACTAACACTAACACCTCGAAATGAAAAACCAGTTGTAAAGTCACCCATAGACGTGTAATGTAAACTACTAGATAATATCGGATCAATTTAGCCCGAAACGTACCTTTATAGTTGAGAATTTTTGTTCTCTAAATTATGAAAACAACTATGGCCATGCAACATGAACCCCATAGCAAAATTGTTGTTTGATGCTTGATCATGGAACAATATTTTATTGATATCATTAAGTTATATTTTAAGACTGTTGAAGTTGCGCATTGGGTCAAAATGACACCAAACGTCTAGTATAATTGTTATGATAACCGTCAAATTATATAATCCTATTATGTGGTACTGCATTCACACTGTGTAACTTTTTCACAATCATATTTGTGCAAGAGTTCATGAACATATGCTCCTTCAACAGTTTTACAAAATATGTTTAGATAAATAGACGCGACCTTTCATGCGCGTCTTAACTTGTTTGTTTCAGGCTTCTTAGAATCATGACTTTGAAAAAGGAATAGGTTTCATAGGAATATATAAAAGATTAATCTTTTTTGTATAAACGCCGAACTTGGTTCTAATGAAGAACGATTGTTCCATTTGCAATAGGAATGATATATACCTATCATATCATCTACAATTCCACCTTATAAGCCGAAATGATTAACATCCTGAAAGGGACCAACAGAAGAAACACCGTTAAATTCATAAATTAAAACATCCAGACAGCAATCAAAGAAAAAACTCTTCATGATGAGACATTAGCAATAAACGAAAAAAATGCAAAGATATGTGTGTTGAAGTTAAATAGTTTATTAACACTAAGTTAGAAAACAAATGGAAAGAATTCCTGGAAGGTAGAGAAGACTCCACATACTCAAGAAAAACTCGGAAGTTAATCACTTAATGGCTGAACTGACAAGAACAACTGAAATATATCTCTTATTTGCAAAGGTAAAGAGATCCATGAAAACAAAGACAAAGCAAACACAGTATGGATTTCTACAGTAGGAATAGCCTTATTCACATGAATAAAAAGAAGATAGAATGCTAAATAGAATGATAAAATTGAAACTTGAAGAGAATAATGTTGAAACAAAAGTAACATCTCCCTTTTCTTTGTCAGAAATCAGCAATTCCATTAACAATAAAAATATTAAATAGATTCCTTGTGATAGTGCTGCTTTCCTCACTTTCCTCAAAGCTTATGGTAACAAGATGAGAACGTTAGTGCTGAAGTGCTTGCATCATATGGGAGTACAGTTTTTGTCCTCAGGGCTGGAGGAATGCCACAATAATTCCATTACTAAAGGCCAAAAGAAGCCATTCCAATCAGCCGGTCAGCTTAACATCCTGCATAGCCATCCTTGACTAGCTGACAAGCTCTTTCAGAGAACGATAGCCCAGCGTCTCATGTTAATCCTCACAGGATTTTGTTCTTTTGTGGATCTAGGAAAAAGTTGGCACAAGGCGCCTCTCAAGGAATGATTCTCTCCACGATCCTCTTCTGGTTCTTCATTGACCCAGTCAGAGCTGTCAACTCCACCAAAATAAAAATAAGCATGTATACTGACGATATAGTGATATGGGCGAACAGCAGAAAAACGAGAAGCTCTGAAGTATTTGTAACTTGTAAAGTTGTTGATCATTTCTATGCTAGCCAGGAATTTCCTACTGGTTATCAGTTTGTCAATTCTTACTTCATGGAAGGTGACGAATTGTTTCTGCGACTTACCGTTCAGCAATAAATGTCGATATTTATGCCATTTTGAGACTGGGTTTTTATTACAATATTCAATGGTGGGTATTATGACGATGGAGGTTTTGCTGCATCAAACGAGATGGTAACTTTATCTGAAGACAGCTGCAGTTCATGTGTTTGCCTCCCTGTCCACCTCTTTAGTTCCAGGTAAACTAAATTGTACTGGCATTTACTGGAAGTTGTGACAATCTTGTCACCAGTATCAGTCTTAGTTTTAGATCTTTCGCAGAAACTAGCAATAGTTGCAGTTTTTCAGAGAAGATGTGGATAGTATTAGGGCAAAAAAGAATATTTTCATTATGCTTCAAAGTTTTTTAAAACTGTTTTCAGTTCTGATTTGTAGTTTAAACTCAGTTTGCCTTAATTTGTAACTGAAATGAGAGTCAATAGTCGGTGATGAAAATGATAGTAACCTCAATACCATTTTCTATACTTTTAGAACTGATTCGTCGTTTCAGATAAAAATGTATAGATTGTTAAGGTTGCTTATGTTTTTTTCTTTGGAAGTCTCCAATGTTGAGTTCTATTTTCGATAATTTGCCCAGATCACGACATATTCAAGTGTTTCGTTTAGTTAGTAGTTTGTTGAATGTAGGCTAAACTCTTCTCTAGGTGTACTCTGCTATAAACATAATATCTATCAATAATTACACTTAGTCATATTGTAAACTATCACTTTGAAAATGTCACCGATATTAGGATCTGTACTATAACTTCGAATCGAACGATAATTTTGACCAATTTGTGCTTAATGAAGAAATTAATGAAAATAATGTTTAGACCCGTTTCTTTTTTAGTTAGATAGATAGTAACTTTATATAAAATGTAGATCGAGTGCTACTTTATTTGTTTCCTTTTCTGGGATATCTTATTTTCGTAATAAACCACATTTGTATTTTATACAAATTAAATATGCCATCTATTGCCTTACGTAATGCTGGACCTGAAATATACATTTTTATTATCCTTAATTAAGTTGAAGTAATTGTATATATATTATAAAATAAGTTGACTGACAATAATAAATTATACAAAAGTTGTACCTATAATAATTATTAATATTACGAAATCAATACTCTAAAAACCAATAAAGCATGTTTTATTTTAATATTAAGTCATTAATATAATTGACAAGAATAAGCAGCATTGCAATAATTAAAAGAACATCTTTTAAGCTCCTGTACTTTTTTTAGGTAATCCTACATTTTTCGTATAAGTTACTCTTTTCTTCCCATTTGTTGTGCCGAAATTCTGCTTTTGGCCTTCTGGCCCATGGCTACCTATTTTACATATTTATTAAAACAAAGCACTTTAAAACTGAGTGAGTAAAGAATAGTTGGAGTTTTTCAAAGTACTCAATAATGTCTTATAATCGAAAGTCCGTTTAAAATGATTCACTTCAATATTAGAGTCAATGGTCCCTTTGTCATCCTTCTTTTGAATCAAGACACATTTCTGCGTTGATCAACATCGTAATATTTTCAACAAGAATAATTCTAAAGATATGTGTGTCGACATTTTCTGTTCTCTAGTTTGATATTCATTAAGAATCAGTTCATAACAGTAGTAAGATTGGGGTACATCCAGCCCAAGTCCCCTCCCCCTCTTCCCCCCCCCCTCCCCCTCTGCCCCCCCTTCTCCCCCTCTCGACCAATCAGAATCGAGTAAG
>JAYRBW010099215.1:0-19830 GCA_036023295.1 Invenusta paracnida
ATATATAAATATTGTTATAGGATATTATATTATTGCTTTATTAGTGAATAAGAAATACAAGTGCTATATTTATAAATATAAAGAGTAAGTATGAAGGAAAAATACAATCAAATTAACATTTCAATATTAAAAAATAATTATTTATGTATTAAACCTTATAATGTAGGTTGGTATATACAAAAATATACAAATATATTTGTAATATATAATTTAATATTGTTATTATGTGAAAATTATTTAAATGGAAGCAATGTTTTAAATAAAACTAGTAGTGACACTGATAATATATGCAATATAGCTAGTTAAAATTGTATTAGACTAGATTTTAAAGACAGTTTTTGCAGCTTATTTTATTTGTTAAAGTAATTTTGTAATTTCAATTTAATCAGTATTAATTTATAAATTTGAATAATAATAGTATATTTATAGTTGCCATTGTTAAATGTTAATTTTATTATATTGGAATAAATTTATAATAATAGTAAAATAAAAAATACTAATTTTAATTTATTTTACAAATAAAATTGACTATTGAAAAATTATAAGACAGTCTTGCCCTTGATTTCAGTTTGTATACATTTTAATATTTATAGAATGACACAGACACCATGACTTAGAGTACTATACTGCCATACTATAATAAAATACAGTAACTATAAAATATATATTTTCAAAAAATGACAATTTAATGAAATTGACTCTTACACTATTTTCTTTTAAAGCAACTATAATTTAGATAAATACATTTTTATACCCTTAATACTTGTTAGATCAGTGGAAAAACATTTTTTAAATAGTTGTTTTTAGGAATTTGTAGGCAGTTACTGTTTTTAGTCATAGTATTATAACAAATTGTTTACACTTACTGTTTTTACAATGGGGATATTTATATCAAAGCATACAGCTATGATTTTTGGGTTAAAGCAGATAGATGCCTACTCATTTTTTAAGAGTAACTGTCATATAAAATCAAAATCGAAAAAATGCAGATACTGATACTGTCTTTTATCATGGAATGGCAGTATATAGGACTGTTGTATATAGTTATAGTACACTTACAACACAATCCACATCTACAGTAAACTGAAAAGTTGAGATATAATGAATTGCAAATGCATTAAAAAATAAGTATATCGAAATATATATTTCCGTACTGTATTCACTGAAATTATTTTAATAAAAATGTAATTTTTTGTTCGCGTTTTATAATAATATTTTCCTCAGAAATCATTTTCTGAAATCAGCTGATGAAGTTGAATTCCGCGAAAACAATATTATTCTTCCAATTACCCCATTTAAACTCTATTTTTTCCCGAACCTTAAATCACTAAGATGTCATATTGTAAGCATGTTTGCGTGCACTAAGTAAAATATTTGATACAATTAAATATAAAGTATGATACATGATATTTCGAAAATAGCATTATAATGTATATGATATTAAATGTACGAATTTATTGTGTTACTTAGAATAAAATAGATTGTTAAAAAATGTCTGAATTTTAAACTGTCGCAACTATGTGTGCTATAGTTTTAATGGTTAACTATATACAATAGTTCAAATGTTCTCTTCATTTTTATGCCTATAAATTACATTTATTCTGCATAATCGCTGATAAAACTTTTGCTAGATGTAGCTATTACCTCTACTTGCAGTAAAATCTCTTCGTGTATTTAATTAGCTTTTGCTCTAGTTTAATATATGCATACAAAATAAAGCTAAATTCAAAAATGAGTAAGGAAAGCTAAAGCTACTTTTTATATATATAGGAATACACCTTTTCAACTCATTTTGACTACATATAGATAAATATTGAAGTACTTTTGTTTAATCACATAGTTGAAAGTTATAACATGTAAAAATTATAATCGATTTCACATTAATTCTTTAAAACTTGGAACTAGTGAATATTAAAAAACGAATTTATGGAAGGTAATGATTTTGTAAAATTATGTCGTATTTTTTGGCATTTCACTAAATTTATATTTTTTAATATATTTATTTATAATAATAGTAATTCCAGGGCATAGCAATAATATGCTTCGAACTATCCAATGACATTTTTTTGGCTTAACTAGAACGAGCTAACTGTTATAGCTATATACCTAATGTGCTCTAACAAATTCTTCTTCTATTTCTGGAAAATATTGCATATTTATTCTTGGTGTATTATACCGAAATATCCCTCACGAGGTCAACTATTCAATTATAATCGAGGTGCTTTTTCCTTCAGTTTTTAGATCGTGGAGCCTCTAAACTCAAAGGAGAAAACTTTTTTTTCTATTCTATATGGAATTATTGATTTCTTCCTCGTAATTTGCAGTATTCATTGGTCACTTTTGGTTTTGGATGAGCTGAAATTTGTCATACGTTTGCATGCAGTATACTTAATACGGTTCCGCTATTTTCTTCAATACATGCTGAAAAACGAAATAACCAGAATCGAGTCCGTCCAAAAACGTTTTCACCGATTTATTTGCCACGAACACTCTTGTTCCTGCAGCAACCTCCCATCCCAGACGTCGAATTTGCTGCTATGAAACGTCTCACAAAGGCCACCGGACGCGACCATGTTTTAAACTATATAATTTCTTCTACACAATCACATGGCTGTTTCCTCCAACCACCCGCTTGGAAATTCATCTGTTTTTTATAAAATTAAAACTATACAACAAAACTGTTATCGAATAAGTTAGATTGTTATTTTTCATAAATAATATTTTCAATGGTTTCACCAACATCTCTCTATGTTATATTGTAGTTACGTATCAGCTTTTTCCTAGTTTGTATTAATTATTAATTCTTCTATTTTAATGTAACTCGTGCATGCCGTTATGTTCCACTAATTCAAATTTTATTAAATAAACAATTATTAATGACACATAATATCTAACTCTCAAAACTATACAGTACGTAGATAGATGAACTCTTATAAGTACACAAATAGTTTGTCACAAAAGTTTACTTTATCATATTGTAACATAACTTTTTGTAAAAATGTTATAACCAATAAAATTTAAAAAAACCTATTTAAAAAATTATAATAGAACCAATTATACTTTAAAATTGGGATTTATACTTCAAATTATACTTCAAAAATTGTTTAATACTTATTTAATTCTATCTCTAGTAGGTACATGTTTAATTTATGTATGCTGATTCTCTGTGAAAAGAACGTTTCCTAAACATTATTAGTTTAAACAAGCAGTTATTACGATAATATTCATTGTGTATTATATAATATGTACAATATGCGTACACTAATATACATATATTACAATACGTATATAGTCAATGGAGTATTATATGTAACATATATTTGTTATTTTACCTACAACTATATAAAAATATTTGAATACTAAAATAGGTTTCAGACAATATTTATAATTGCTATTATACGCTGTTGATATCTTTCTTCGTATTTAAGCCTAGTAAATGAGACAAAGACCGCTTTGTTGGATATGTTGTTCTAAATGTAAATATTTATTTATTCTAGCTATATTTAAACATCATAATAACATAAAATTAATATAGTTATATAAACATTATATATATAGTATATGATTGCAAGTTATTATAGAATATCATCTAAAAATCCAAACAACTTAAATATTTTGATGTAAATGTCAACATTAAACATATAATTAAGAAGTATGTAAATGTATTAAAAGCAATTCAATCAAACCTATGATGAAGTATAAATACAAAGTAATTGAGATGTATACACGGGTAATTAACAAAACATGTAATGAACAAAATCAATAAAATATAGGAAGTTAAGCCTATACGATGGAGAGCCATATAGCAATACAAAAGAGAACGACAAAAATATATATGCATCGATTAAAGCAGATTAAACTACAATTGGGAATACGATAGTTTTATTAGAAAAACGGGATCCTCAATGAATTTTTACTATATAAATTTTAATAAAATGAAGTACTTAGACAGGTATGCATATACATATATATAGTTTATTATTATAATAATTCAATCTTTAAAGCATATACAGCAATCCGTTTCTATTCGTATGAGCTTCGTTCTGCTCTCATAAATTCTACTTGTATTCTAAAAAAATTGTATTTTAGACAGTATGTAGGTACAGTTAGGAATAAACCATTGAACAGCTAGGCAACTTTTCAGTTCTTAGGCGGGACTATGATAACTGGAATTTGTGCGTGGTTAAGCATGTAGCGCGAGACGGATCCCATAACTGTCCGTCGGGTTGTGCTGCTTCCTCGTGTTCCCATGACAACGCAGTCAGCCTGCTCTTTCTCTAAAGCCTCGAGCAGACCATTTCTCGGACCACGAACCGACTCTCGCCAGGTACAGGACAGATTTCGACGCTGACATTCACCCATGTACTCAGTTTCTAGTTTTTGAGCTCGCTTCTTGTACCTGTAAGGATTAAGACATGCATATGCAAGTGTATTGCTAATACTAGATATGATGATATTAAAATTGAAATAAATCAAAATATTTATTTCATAAAGTTATTCAGTATACGATATAAGTCAATAGTAGAGCTTGCTATCAATAAGCGTAAATTATGTCACTTTATTGTTATAGATTTCGACATTTTTTCGTAGGTTCTATAATTTAACTATATTTCTTTATTGTAAGAGTCACAACAGAGACATCGAATTTATACCTATATTTGATAAGGTTTATATGTCTGTGGTTACAAGCTGAAGTATTCGTTGGTAAAAACGTTTATATAAATAGAAGCTTCAAATATAATAAAATCTATTCAGTCACCTATATAGCAATGGATATGGTATGCTAATAACCCTGAATATGATTAAATAAAAAAGTATGTTGTAGTTGTTAGCATCTTAACATTTTTATGTTAATTATATGCAGTATTTACATATAAAATAGCACATCAAACTCCACGCTCATATACCACATAAAGAGCTGTGTCCTAGGGGTTATACTACATGATTGTACAAGTAAATATTCTAATAATGTCATTGTATTTAAGAGGCTTATAGCGATTAAATTAAAAAATATCAATATAATTGCATGTATTCTGATGTGTACACAAAACTAATAATAATAATATAAATTAGTAGATATGTACTACATCTGAAGTGCTTATTGAAATGTTTTTAGATTGTTAATGACATGACGTTATAACTACTAAACTAACCTTTGAAGAACCTCGGCAAAAGTCTCTGCTGAGTATTGCGCTGGTAGGCCAGTAAAGGGCATTCCCGCTGACGAGGGTGGCGGATCGATACAGTGGTGGAAAACGATCTTATCAGTCTTGGCCCCAGGTAGCTTCGAGTACCAGTCGAAAGCATCTTTGGCGTGCTCACTCGCATCGATTGCGATAAGGATGGTTTGCTTCTTCGCCATCTGAAATCTGAACAAACATGCTATATTAAATACAAGAATAGTACATATAAATGTTTCATTTGTATTTATATTACAAAATTCGAAAATTATTAATTAATATTAAAATGGTCAATACTTTAAACGCTGCTCTATAGAACCGACTGAAGCGATCAATAATTTAGATTAATCATATAAGTGCATGGCATACTTGTATGCATAATGTATTACTCTATGCATAATGTATTACTCATGTATCGGTCAAAAGTTCCATATATACTATTTCTAAAGTGGCATGGTACAAGACTGTTTATAAATCTACCGTATATGTAGTTATACATAATAAGCTTGTGCTGTAATCGTTGAAAGTTAGCTAAAAGGTCAAAAGATCATAATATACTATCATAATTATGTGTAGAATACTATAGACATGAAATGAATTATTGGTATTAAGTAATTAAGCAATATGTAAACTTTATTTTCAAAAACATATTGAAAACACTACTTTGAAGATATAATTTATGAATCTATTACTAAAGGGGCTAAAATCGAATTTATAATAGTATAGGTATTTAAAGAGGATAGTGTGAACAAAAGATAGACATAATCCTAATAATAACTTTAAACAAAATTATCAATCACAACAGAGAATCTATTGAAAAACAAAAACTAAAAGCTTGCGTCAAACAATATATGTACGATAAAGACACAAATTAAACTACATTACAGAAAAATATTGAAAACACATTATAATTAACTCATGTAATATTGTGGTTTCAATTTTTTACCGTCATATATAATCTGCAAATATACTTGATTCGGCATTCATTCGATTTATCTATCAATGGATCTATACGTCATAACAGTGATCAATCAATAGTATTAATTGAAGAAAAACTAAGGAAACAGTAGATAAATTAATTTAAGAAACATTTACAAAAAGAAATATTACCTATCAATAGAAAAATGCATGTACACACAAACAAAGAAATCACTTCTATCTGGAACTAAAGAAATGGTTTAACTCTATAGTGGCAAACAAATAGTTGCCGAATTGAAAGGTTGAGAGATGAGTGGATGGAAAATAGAGGGAAAACTCCTCAAGAAAAAATGGTGAAAAAGTCTATCATGAGTACATTATTGAGTATTAAACTTAGTTAAGGTTTTGGGTGTTTAGGAGGTGGAATGACAGCAATTGGGATGTCTGATTGATGAACAATGTAGTCAGAGACAGAGCCAAGAATGGTGCGACGAAGGGTGCTCTGTCCTCGGGTTCCGACGACAATGAGTTCGGCATTTGCCTGTTGTGATTCTTCAATAATACATTCGCCAGGTCGCCCGTATCGTTCGCGAAATTCGCATCTGCAGGTAGAAAAACGGATAGATTAGCAAAAGTGATATGCGTTCCTAAATTTGAGGGGCTGTTATAAATTGTTGTAATAATATTATACACCTAGTATATATTAATTATTTATAGTAAATTCGAATCATAAGCACTCGCGCTTAAGTTCTAAAAAGGAATGATTTCTAGTATATATACAAGAGTTACTTTATTAATTCATTTGAATAAAAAACTTAAATAATAATGAACAAGATAAAGGAAAACAAGTTCTGGTATAAAATACGCCAGCGTATAACCATCAACTCAATGATTCAAATAGTTGCAAATAATTAACTCTTTAAGAACTCCATACAGTGAAAATTTGTAAAATTTAGACAAAACATATATTTATATAAATAATTAATTACATATACTACTAATACTTCTTAATTGAACTGTTTTCCATTTGTAGTTTTTTGTAGTATAATAAATTATAGTATATTGTCATAGTTGTATTTGATACCAATATATTAAATGTCTAACTTGATCACATTTTCTAACTTATTGCCAAATAACATTTTAATTTTATATTCGATGCAGGTTGAATTTGGTCTGATATTTCTTCATATTTTATCGGGAAAACTTGAATCTAAATAAATAATAGAATTGTATATTACTTTGTATTGGCTGCTTTGCACTTCTTCAACAGATCCTCTTCCAACTTTTCCGAGAAAGACTTTTGTTTTTGGAGATGTTGCTCATTAGCGTTTAGATCATATGCGCCTTGAGACGACATACCCAACGCAGACTCGCTAGCCGGGGCTGTCTCAATGTTGTAGACCAGAATGACCGGACGACTTGATTTGTAGCTCATGACGTGCCGAAAGTTGAGATACCAGTCAAAGGCGCGCTGTGAGTGATCACTTCCATCTACGCCAATTACAACTGGCTTTGCGCCGACACTTTGTGAGCCACCCATTCGGTCGATTGAAGAGGGAAGAACTGTTTGGTACGCAGGTTAGTTGGAACTGTAAGTTGGGAGTAGTAGATTAAATAAATTATACCCATGTACTACTTGCATGGTATTTCAAAAGTCAAGTTTCAAATTTATTGTATATCAATATATGCATATATGCTGGAATATCATCGAAAGTATAAATATTATTTTATATTACTATATGTAACATTGGAACATGAAATATATTTATATTAAATCTGTCTTGGAAGTTCAATTTATTTAGACAGTGGTGCAGTGAGTGAAGCATGTAGTAATACGAAGATCAGATTAAAAAATTGCCCACATAGCATGGTCTCCGTAAAATCACAATTTCAATCCATGCAACTTACCCAACTTCAATATTTGGAAATTGTAAAAAATGTAATTACTTGAAATTAAGAGTTTTGAATCATAAATAAAATCGAAATAAGTTGTGTATTAACATGTCAATCAATGTCAACAGATTTCAGAGAATCCTTAGTCAAGTTTTTTTATTGCTTATACATACTCCAGTCACATCACCTCGGCATCTGACAATTTTATGACAGTTGCGAGCGCTCTGTTGGCTAAAATTGGTGATCGTCGATAGAAGGGGTATAATTACAGAATGTCGGTGTGGCCGGTTGTGGTCGTTTAAGGTTAGGAGTTTGTAAGTACCTAAACAAAATATCCACTCGATCCATATAATTCTAAGTCAAAGGCAATTTCATAATTTTTTAAATCAATGTTATGGCTATGAGTTTATATTTGTAATTAAAATTTTTTAATTAGATTAGTAATTAGTAATTAAGCAATATTAATAATGTATTTAGCTAATAATACTCGCTGATATTGCAAGACAGTGTCTTTTATAATTAGTATTATAAAACATCCTGCGGGACATGTAATATTTTATTACAATGTATTAGTGTGTATATATTATAAACAAAACATAAACATTTATTTTTACATAATTGAGTGTATGTAGGCAAAATATAAACATGTATTTTTACACATTATTATTCAGTCCTATTTTCAAAAACGTTAACAGTCAAATGTCAGGACCTCTTCTGCTTAAATTTTTGGATCCGCCTCTGAAATCTAAATTATGTGATGAAAATGTGATTATTTCATGGATTTAGTTTGTAACTATAAACTACAGCTGGACAATTTTCTTCGTTAATGTGTGCTATTTATATACAAAATATAATCATATTTAAAAAATTTATGGAAGAGATTAGCAATATTAATAACACAGTAATATCACGAAGAAGCATGTTAACTTATATAGTTAATATGCTCAGCGTCATAAATTAGATCACATTAATACAAAATATTGGTTATCATTTAATGGAATATTATAATGAACATTATTATAATAGTCAGAAAATTAACAATATACTAACTTGAATATTTGTAGAAAATCGTCAACACATAAATAATAATGCTTTTATTAAACAGCAAACTGCATTATCGTTTGTAAAATTCCTAGACGTAAATTGAATAAATACGAGTCAATAAATAAAAATATGCTGGACGAATTTAATTATTATAGTCCTATGTTTATTGTAAATCATTGAAATCATCATTGAAATCTATCTGTGGATAGTTTAAATTTGAATATTATTAATAAATTTGAATAAAATTGACTTTTTTAGTACTTATACGTACTATGGATTTGAACAAAGTCGTAGGTGGCATGATCTGGCTTAATTCTTATTGTAATCATCGAAATTTAAAATTGCAGTCATAGAATATTCTACCACTTTATATCTATGTCCCCTTCTTAAATTTTAGGTATTAAAAAAATCATCATCAATAATATAAATATTAATGGATTATATATATTTTTTCATAACATCGATTTCTACTAAATAAAATAAAGGTAATGACTCCCGCTCACTCAGTCTGAGCGGGAGTCATTACATTTAATGAACAACGTTTGAACAAATGTCATAATTTAAACTATTTGTAATAATTATTAACAGTTACATGACTGGCATTCTGAATAATCACAGTGGTTGGTTGACTGTCTTTATTCTTAGGTATTTTTGTAAAACATTCGTCAATTTCACAATTTGTCAACTCTGGTCAATCAATCAAATCAGCCAATTCATCACCAAAATATCAATAGATAGTTATAGAATATTATTATACGATACACTTTCAATGGTCATGATTTTTTTTACAACTCAAGTCTATCGTATAACAGTATAATATACCTTCGACTTGAACTCAGCTATAAAATTATTAAATATGAAGCGCATTCTTTAAGCCGTGTCTATACGATTAAACGTTTTTGACGAACTGGTTCGACGAGCCAAATTACCCATTTACACTATCGAACCAAACCGTTTCATTGAAACAAATATATCAAACGTGTTTGATATTTTTATTTCTATCGGCAAAACTCAACTTCTCAATTTTTCCAAGTAACCGCACAATAAATGCTGGTTTCAGAAGTTGAACTCCTCGATTGAACAGAGAAACTATAACAACAGGCTATAACCGTATGATTAAACTGCAACACTGCTACTAGTTAGTACGGTGTACTGTACACAGTTAATGAAAATAATTCACTGTAACAGTGAAACACTGAGAAGGGAAGTAAAAGCTACATTAACGTCTTCTCATAGGTTACTGTCAATATGCAATTTGAATGGGATGTGAGATATACACAATATTTTTTTTTCTTTACATGTCTCACTTTATGTCTGCGCTCACATAATAATTGATTTTTTATAAGTTTGTTAATTAATTAAACACCCAATCAAAATAATCAAACAATCACAACTAATAAAACCTCTTAACTGATTTGAGATATCTTTATCTATATTTCTTTAATTTTGAAATAAAACGAAGAAGCGAACAACAGAGATATCAAGATCTCCTTGCAAGTAAAGTGTAAAGATCTCATATTTGCAATATATGATACATCACTGTCAAAACTTATTAACCAATTAGAAAAAATAATTATTGTGTTCTATATATAGTTTGTTGAACCAATTGTATTGGGTAGATATATATTTCTATCGAATAGATTGATCGTGATTAGAAGTTTTTTTTCTATAAATGGCTAACTGTTAGGCATATGTTAAACATATTATTAATTGCTATAAAAGCACTTCATAGTTTTATGTAAAACATGTAACTTGCAAAAATTTAAATGTCATTACCAAAGTGAGTGCATCTAAAAGTTTGGCCAGCCGTTTCACTTCTGACTGAATACTTTCCGTATTTTCATCACTCTGTAAGACAAAATTGGGAAGGGTTTGTTTTCAAATGAGCTCAGTGTATTTTGTAAATGAACGAAATCTATTATATTAATCTTTTTATTACATTATACCCAAACAGCATTTAAACGTTAAAACATAAAACATCCCAGTTTAATATTTCCACTAGGTTACCCTTTCATTATAATTAAGCAAACAAAAAAACATTTTCGAGGTAACATATTTAATTAAGGCGGCTAATGCGTCACTTTAATTATGTCATCATGTCTGTATATCTACTTATTAACTATTTAATTTGCGTTTTTCCACAATTCGTTCGAAACACATTGCCTTAATAGACTTAAATGTTACCTCTGAAGGGTTTTTTTAAAACCATTTTTATTTAATTTCGGTTAAATATGGATTGATAATCAATACATTTCTACTAATGTGAATAGTTGTTACTCCACGGCAGTATTGACTACGTGATATGTAAATATATCACAATAGTATCACAGAACATACATTTAGATGTTCAAAAGTGACTATAAAATCAAAATAAACAAAATCTATAAAAGATGGATATAACTATTAATATTATTTTTTAAATTACGTCACTCCAACATATGGGTCTCATTTTTTTTTAATTCCTATTTAGTATATATACATATCAGCTAAAGTCTAATGCACAGTAGTTATTCAAATATTCAACTAACACCGTACAGCTCTATTTATCCAGACTTAACGGAAACATTAATTGAAACACACTATATAATTTTACTAAAAAATTAAAGGGATTTGTTGTTATCTTTATTGTCTTAATTAACTAGAAATTCTTTGCAATTATTAAGACTTTTGAGGTTTATGTGAGAGCTGGCTAGATAGGAATTCTTGATATGTCTAAAATGTGAACTTGACAATAATTTATACCATTAATCTCTATTTATATAACAAACAAACTATAAATAAAAACTTAACTTAAAATAATATTTAAAATACACATACATGTACATGAATATTAAAAACTATAATTAAATAATTGTAACTACGTCCATAAAATAAATGTTGCAGTTTGTCTCGTGCGTATTATATAATGGGTGTTCAATTGGCTTCCAAAATGTACTTAAACTACAAAAACGTATATATTTCAATATAATACTTTTTATATAATTGATATTTCTTACACTTTAAAATTAATTTATATAAGTCTCTATACTCTCCCAAGCGATGAAAAATATATTACATTGTGTATAATATATGTTTGTAACCACTAATTCTAATTTTAAAATTAAAAATAAACAAAACACTTCAATGATTATTTATGTGACTTTTAATGACACTTTGAAAAGCAATTCTTGCTTCAATACATTTCTTAAAATTACAAAAACGATATAATAAGATAGCTTACATATTTATATGTATATAGTGTAATACCGTTTGAACGCAATTTGTTGTTTATAAAATTAAAAGTTAATCAAATAAGTGTTAAATCATCTATAAAAAAATATTTAAACTAATGCAAAGGTAAACTGTATCATACTAGATGTAAAAATATGTGTAAAAAGGAAAAAGAATTACTTTTGTGATCTGAAAAAGTGTATCGATGCCATACATTTGTTTATATCTAGCAGTCTAAAACTCGATAATTAAAAATTATGATTATAAAATGTTCATATAAAAAATTGTGATTCCTAGCTCCAAAAAGTTAGAGAAGTACAAAATATTATTACAAGCATCTTTATGGAAATTATATGCCATGACATTTGAGTTGAAATTTTAAAAAAATTTATAAAATGTGATATTTCTGAGCCTATTTTGATTACAGTAACTCTATATAAATTTACATTTAAAATGTAAATTTTAAAATAATAATAAATTATATTTTTTTTATTTCTTGATCAATTTTTAAAATTAAAATATATTTGAAAATGGAAAACACAAACATGTCTTTCTATGAATAAAAATATTTTTTTGTTATTTAAATTTTCTAACTGAACAAGCTATATATTATGTACATAAACCTAAAAGCACAGAAAACTATTTTTTTAAACAGCAATCAACTGTTAATAACACAAAAATAATTTAGCTGAGCTGTGAACTTTACACAGAATATTGACAAATGAAAATAATCAAATTTCGGATAGCACATTAACCTGACTGAAGCCTCTTCGCTGTACACTTGCAGCCAGACGATCGATAAGAGTCCGCGCCTCACTCTTTGCATCACCATTGTCTCCAGCGCCGCCACCGTCACACTCCACCGTTTCCACCATCCAGCGTAGCATCTCCAATCGCCTCTTATCCGCTGCCTCCGCATCCCCCTCTGTTTTTATGCCTTCCCTCTCGCCGCTTCCGCCATGAACCCGACGTCGACGCCTGTTATCTTCGGTTGCTGTAGCCGAGGAACTTGAGTCCTGGTTGTGATGGTTGTGATGGCCATGTCGGTTGTGGTGACGATGAGTAGCAGCCACGGAAAGAAGAGCCTCATGGGCCACTTCAACAGCCGTGATGGGACCATCTGAATCGGGCTTTTCTTCAGAGGAAAATTTGTTGCTCTGATGAGATCTTGAGGATCCGTGTACTGGTGCCATCGGAGGCTTAGGCTTCACTGTAATTAAATTAAAATTTTATAAAGCACAATTGAAAACTATACTATTTATTAAATAGTAAGTAGTATATAATTGATTAAATGCTAATTTTAAAGTAAAGATAAAATTTTGTTGAAAATTACAAAATATCATACAATTTATTAAAATATTGATAACCGATTTCATCTTTTTTATGTAAATTTTGGAATAAATTTGAAGCTAAAACTTTGAAAATTGTATATCAAACCATACATTAAAAAAATAACTGCCTTACTAATTCCATGACTTTCTAAACTCCTCCCCATTACAAAACGGTCTCGCTTAGTCTTCTGTGTCTTGACCACATTGCGCTCCTCCTGTTGTCGTTGCTGCTCCTCATCTCGACGTCTCTCAAGAGCAAGAAACTCTCGGAACCGACGTAGATCTTCCCCCGTAGAGCCTCCAGAGCCCCGACGTCCGCCTCTACCATGGTGCTGGCTCCCACGAGGGTAGCTATTTTGGGGCTGAGTGTCTTCTTCCACATCCTCCTCGGAGTCTACACTCGTCGACTCCTCGTAGGACTCGTTAAGAGCTGCTGCTCTGGTTACTGCGGCACTCACCTACACATATGGCAACAGACAGTTCATGGATACATTAAATATTCATTTAATATTAAAGTGAAAGGTAAAATAAAGAAAAACAGGTTAATTTAGCATTTTTTATATTTTCAAAAGGAAAAACTGTTAAAATTGTCGTTAATAACTTAATTAATTAATTGTTAAAATATATTTCCATTTAAAAACATCTAACTAGTTACATAATTTGATGCAAACTATGTAGCAGAAGATTTAAATTAATTTAATTTGAAATGAAAATGAAAATTTAAGTATACAGATATCATTCTTTTACTCAACTGATCTGCATACTCATTATTCTGGAAAAACGGAATTGCTTGAAAATTTATAACTATAATAGATATCAGTAAAATACCTAATTGGACAAAATTCGATGTAGAAGAAAAATAACTGATTTTTATTGAAAGCAAATTAATACAAAAAAAATGTTTTTGAAAATTATGAGCAATAAATTATGCAATATGATCATTTTAAAATAATACGAATGTTATGAGTACAATAATAGATTACATATTTTAAAATTACATATAAAATAAAATGTTGTAATTTTATTGAGCATATTATATTAATATACTATAAAGTTATCATATAATATCGGTATTTAATATCTTTCTGCTGCTGACATAAACAACGCTAATTTATAATATTCCTTTCTGATGTGTCCCATATTTAACGGGCGGAAAGTTTCAATATTAAACCTCCGTTTTGTAAACAATCTATGTGTAAATTTCATTTTCAAAATGAATTAAACATTTATGTCATTATCTACAAACTAAACATGTTACAAGTGTTTACATCACATAACATTTTAAAGATACACGTTAATAGTCACTTTATATTTAAAATACTCTCAACTTATTTTTACAATGCAACTGTGTCATGAAGACCGAAATAAGAGTGAAACTCACATGATCTAGACTGGTCCTCATTTCCGGTTCCTCAGCTGGGAGGGGTGGCACAGAAATGTGATAACAGGAGCGGGCGGAAACTCTCTCCTCCTGCCCGCCGCCTCCACAACCTGATGTCCCCATTTCACCGTCCGTCCAGCGCGAGGCAGCAGAAGAGTTACCGCCACTCCGAGATCGAGAGGAGGGGGAGGGCGCCTGCGTCACTCGGGGGAGGCCGCGGTACTTCTGTCAGGCAAGACAGAGCCACCGTGATGGAAGAGGGGGGATGAAGAGATAGACAACCTGTTGATTTATCAATACACTACGCCATAAATAATGGCTAACATATATATTGTAATTGCGCACATCTTATGGCTACAGTAATTAAAAGACGAATAATTTGGGAAAATTTGTGAGTATATAAAGTTGACCAGAAACAGAATTAGATGAACTCTCCAAAATATAATAAAAAATTACGTTTGATAGGTCAATTGTTTACTAGTATTAATTCATTTCAATTCACGTATGCATCGTATAAATTTATTTAAATTTATTTAGTCATAGTGCGTGTATAAAAAAAGACGAAACCGGTCAACAGAAATGCACGCATCTCCGATGTCAGAAAAGAATCAGTTATCCAATCAAAAGCCAGTATTTATGCGATAAAAATACACAACTTTATAAGGAAATAACAAATCAATTAGTTTTAAGTTTAAAATAGCTACGCCTTTTCCGTTTACATATTTGAAGAATTTATAAGGAAATAACAAATCAATTAGTTTTAAGTTTAAAATAGCTACGTCTTTTCCGTTTACATATTTGAAAAATTTGTGTTTTGGAGCTTTCCAGTGATACAAAAAATATCCTGATTTTTTTCCGGTAACACACAAAAATATTACTAGAAATAACAAAATTAAACTTCCAACAAGTGGCATTTTCTTATACCTTGTTGTTTTAATATATTTAATATAATATATACCAACTAAAGTACAAAAAATACTTTGACTATGAAGTTATATAGTTTTATAACTTTGTTGAACATATATATAAAGAGATGTCTTAGATTTCAAGATACTATTACATATTAAAAAAGGTTGGAGTGTGCCTACAAAAGTCGATTTAGAAATGCATTTACTTCTGTTTACTTATACTATACTTATACACTAATATTTTGAAAATACTCAATGAAATATCTATGTCACAATCTTATAGAAATTGTGGAACACTGTCATTTACTTTATGTGAACAAATTTATATATTGAATGTTAATCGATTTATAATAAATCACAATAAAAATCATAAATTGGTTGTTTTCGAATGAGACGTTGAATATTAGTTGTATAATTTAACAAATTATAAATTGAGTAAACAGTTTCAAATAGGACCATGCAAATATTCGGGAGAAGAAACAAACATACAAATTAAGTTATTGTTGAATTAACAGTAAAAACGTACTCTAAAATAAAATGTTACTCACGTTGCCAGAAAACGAATTCTGTATGATGTTGGTGAAAAGAAAAGGCTGTCATTAAAATTAATACTGCAAATGTATTCGCTACTTTGTATATACATTTCTACTTTTTATTGACTTCAATTATCAAAACACAATTCAATCACTGAACTTCCTTTATTGTTTTGTTTCTTTTCTTAATAATAATATATCCATTCTGTTTTATAAAATGCGATATCATTATCGATTAAGCCTTGATCATATGAAAATAAATAAATAAATAAGTAACGTTATATAGTATTTATAATAAAAATAAAACAAAACGTATAAAATATTATAATAACTTAATAATATGAACTAAAATGAAAGTCAAAACTTAAATACTTACGTTTGGAGCGGATTTTATTGCTTGCTTCCGCGGACACTGAATACAATTTTATACAAAAATATATACAACACGATTCTAAAATTTCATTGATAAAATCATCTTTATTAATTCCTTAGTCATTAGTTTAATTGCAATTTCAAAATAAATAGAAACACCTTTGATAAAATATATATTTCAAATAAAATGTTGATAATTAATGTTTTACCTTGGATGTGTCGCCAAAAAGATCTTGTACAATTGACAATGCTTTGTCTGATTTGGAAACAGCTTCCCAAAAAGTATCTTCATCGCAGAACATTTCCTTTAAAAGTTCTTTTTGTTTATTTTCCACCGCCCCTTTCATTTTTCCAGCTGCATAAATGCAAGAATTGGAAAATTAACATGTAAGTGGCTATTTACAAATAATCGCAATACGTGTGTGTGTCTGAGCTGTCTTCATCGGGACTGTATGCATAATCAATACATTTTCTATTAGTCTGAATAATAAATTTTAAATAAAACTTATCCATTTAAAGGCCATGGTTTGAATTTGGTTTCATTGAGAGTTATTAACCAGAACAAGTATAACTTAGATTTTAAGTTTTTCAATTTAAGTTCTGTTTTAAAGGTGTGCGTTTGTAGCGTTTTTAAATTATTTATGTTCTAAAAATCGCACCAAAACCGCAGATATCAAGGGATTAATTTTGAACTGGATTCGCCAAGTGAATAACAGAGATGACGTAAAACATTTTACACATATTTATTATGCTTTCTATGTTGGTTATATATGTAAATGCGCACGTGAATTAGAATTCATTACAGCTATTATAAAATAAGAAAACAGTAATGAGACTGTATGAATAAAATAATGCATAAACCCGAAATTATTTGAGCTATTTAGCAATAAAACTACTGTGTATTTTGATTAGTAGATTACATCATTTTATATTAATTGCTATAATTGTTCATTTAGCCTATGTCATATTAAACAGTATTAGTATCGTCTGCGGGTCATGTTGCTTCGCAATATCCATTCACTCTATACTTGCAAAATGAATAGTACTAAAAAATAATATTACCTTGCACAAAATATTTTTTTTTATTAAAAACGGAATAAGAGTGGAAAATCAAATTACGACACGACATTCCCGATTGGGATACTATTAGAAGAAACTAATCTCGGTCTATATAGAACATATAGTAAGCTAAAAGTAAACAAGATACATATATATGCATTGCACTAATTTATGGATATTTAAATATACTCTTATACATTTCATATAAAATTAGTGGACAAACATTTCAATAGTTGAGATGAATAATTATTGATGAATGCTATATGCATTAATACGAATATTAAAATATAAATTAATCATTTTAATCATTTTAATGCATGCAAATTTTTAACGGGTCGATCGAATTAATAAAATAGTATCAGCTTACCTTTTTGGTAAAGTCGTGAATATACATCAACCTGACCATCGGGCTTATTTTTCGATTGAACTTTTGCCCTCCTCCTCTCCTAATAGAAAAGAATATAGACACTACTTTAAAAATAACAAATATCTTCATTAAACAATTACCGTATTTCTTCTATTAAAGGCCGCTCTCGAATAAACACCGCCATTCAATAAACGCTGCATTAAACTGTAAAACACAGCTAAATAAATGCCGCCCTCGAATAAATATCTAAACATTTTATTTTCATTTAGCGATATTTTTACTCAAAATATATACTCTGTATAACCTTATAACTTTATATATATCTCTGTATGCTCATGGCTTATACTGGGTGTACGAAAAGTTGCTGTGCAGTGTAAATGTTTTATTTCAAATTTTATTTACATGTTTTATTTCAACGTTTATTTATAAGTTTTATTTACAAACTATGTAAAGTAATGTTAATTGTTAGAATAATTTTGAAAATTCAATTACAGCAAATGTTGAAAATGTCTTCCAGAGACCATAAGATAAGTCCGTACGTACACGTTGCTGCATATTTTCGAACAAATTGTGGAAAGTGGCAGGGAGGAGTGATCTGTTCAATTTGTTGGATAATTGCTGTCCTCAAATCTTCAAGGTTATGCAGATTTTGCTCATACACCCGTCCCTTCAGTGAACCCCAAAGATAAAAGTCTGGGGGAGTGAAGTCTGGAGACCTAGCAGGCCAGATTCCAAGTGATATTATGCGATCATTAAAGAAGTCTCTCAAATACTGTAATGATGCACCGACGGTGTAGGCAGTTGCTTCGTCTTGTTAGAACCATACTCGTTGAATCTCACGTCCATTGAGTTGCTCTATGAATGGTTCTAGAATGCGAGTGCGATAACGTTCTGCATTTATGGTTTCGGTTACGAAAATTAGACCAATGATACGCGTACGACTTAAAGCATACCATACCCCGACCTTCTGATCGTGTAGAGGACTTTCCATATATTCATGAGGGTTTTCAGTGCTCCATATACGAGTGTTCTGGCTGTTAACGTAACCAAAAAGATGAAACCATGCCTCATCTGTCAAAAAGGTTACATCAAGTATCTCCTCACCTTCCTGTAGAAGAAAGATTTGAAATCAATTGTGGTAATCAACGCGGGACTGGTAATCACACTCTTTCAACAGATGAACTGCGGACACCTTATATGATAAAAACTTTAACTTTTTCCACAGGATATCGTGTGTTGTACTCTTTGGTAAATGTGCTTGTTGGGATAACCGTCTTACAAACTTCTTTGGACTCATCCTAATCTTTTCATCAATATCAAGAACTTTGTCTTCTGAGGTTTATGGCCTACCAGGTCGAGGGGCGTAAGCAACACTGCCGTCTCCTGAAATTTAGTTATAAAATTTTACACAGCATTACGGTGGGCACCTCTGCATTTGGAAATTGGTCAGAGAACATTTGTTGCACGGTTTCTGTGAACTTCCCATCGTTTCGGAAAAAATATTTTTGTCAATTAGGAATGTCTGTTGTTCAATCGTCAATTTCTTTATTACTCTGCAGCATAGAGTAATTAATCACAGAGTTGCCACTCTTCGTCATATTGTATACAGTTTAATACTACTTTTCCCCCACCCG